>VWZW01002576.1:1212959-1331712 GCA_013397115.1 Edolisoma coerulescens
TCTCCTCTCCTCTCTAGTTTTATAATTATTTTTGGTCCTTAAACTTCTTTGTCTCTACATGAATTTGTTTAGTCTTTCTGGTTTTTTGTTTGGTTTTTTGTTTGGGTTTTTTTTTGTTTGTTTTTGTTTTTGTTTTTTTTTAAACAACCTTGTATTTATTGAAGTTATATGCTGGACTGTGATCACAAAAAGACAGTATTTTTGTGGGTCAGCTGCCTGCAGGACGTGTGTCATTTTTGGCTTCTGCTGTCAGACAGCTGGGGAGATCTGTAAAAAGTGGTGATTTGCTTCAAATGTTCCTTAAAAGCTGTTAATCAGGCAGAAGCCTTCTGAGTTAAAACTCTCCAACAGGTCCTTGGTTTGATTTGTTGTCACTGATGTACCTCAGACAGATCCCAGTGAAAAACAAACTCAAATGGCTGCCACCATGAAATTGAAAAGCCAATTAACAATGCTATTTGTGACTTTAAGACAAGGAGTAAGAAACCTGGGTTTTTAAAGCCTCTTGTCTGTGCTTTGATGAAAACTCACATGGGTGGGTTCCCCATACACAAAAAAGCAACAAGCTTAAAAATTCAAGAGGAGCTTGCAACCTGCCCTCAGCTGCCTTCTGTGCAAAGAGACCTTTGACCAAAGTATTGAAACTCAGTCCCCTTGAAAATGTTTTAACTCTGGCCTTTTCCAGGTAAACGTAAAAGTCTTTTGAACAGTATTGCTGTAAATGTGATTTGTGAGAAGAGCAAACACAGAGTTTTGAGCAACCTGTTTGACAGGTAGTCATTCATTTGAGGTTTGCTATTCATGTATTTGAAACTTCTTCCTTTATCCCACCCTTTTTCAAATCTTTCTCACTTTAAATTTGGAAGAGATCATGTCTACATATATCCAACGTGAAAAAAAATGTTTCTTTTTCTGCAAACATATTCACATAAATTTCACTTTTCTGTGAGAACAATCTGGGTAGATAAAGGCAAGTGTATGTCAAAATAAGATGGAGAAAATGTTTCCTCCAGGTCTCTGTTTGTTTTAGGTTTTGTTGTTCTTTTCATGGTTGTTATAAATCCTATCTTTATGACTTGAAGTTTTACCTTCCAAAGGGGTTTATGAAATAGATACATGAGAACTTAATAGGGTTAACTAGCACGTTCCAGTGATGGATTTAATTTTCAAAAAAAATATCCTATGTGAGGTTTCCTTTTGCTGTAGACATGGCTTTTCTTATTTTTAGATGCTAGTTTCATTATAGTGTGTTTTGAAAAAATGCTCTGACCCCTACATCAAAAGCGTAAGCAAAAAGAACTGTTGTAGGAACTTCATATGGGTATTCATAGGACGACCCATAATTTATGACTTGTGTTTGATCATAGCCTTTTTAATTAGAAACACATTGCATCTGCTTAACATTGCTACTGTTTTGTTGCAAAAGATTTCCTGTATCAATTAATCTAGTAATATCCCTAAGCAATCTGAAATTGTTGAAGAAGACGGAAATTGGGTGATGAATGCATTGGTCACTTCAGAGGCATGTTCAAATCTATCTTCTTGCTGTCCTAATGAATATGGAAGCCTGCCCAGTGTGTGATTGGATTTTAATGACTTCAAGGTCAGGGACTTTGTAAGGTGTGAATCTGCTTGCAAGGGCACTAGTGGCAAACAGTGCATGGATCTGAAAATAAACAAGGAGCTGTCAGGGATATTAACTTTTTTGTAGAAAAACCCTTGGGATGAAAAGGTTAATAGGTGATTGCGTTGTAACCTGTTTTGAAACTCAAAATGAGCTCTGAAGCTACGTGCATTATCCTACCTTATACCTTGCATAAGAAACAGTGGTAATTTAAAATGTGGGCAGTATTTGATCATAACTGTACCTGAGCTCATCAAAAGCTTGCATTTACCACTACGTAAGCTGGTCCACATAATCAACATATGCTCCAAATGCAGACCTTTTGGAGAAACAGGTGAAATTACCTGGTCTAAACTGTCCGTGGATGTGTAAGTACTTTTGCTTCCCACAGATAACTCAGACTAGCAATTGCCCACTGAAATTCAGGTCACAGCAGTTATACCCTATATTAATTTGCTATTCTGTAGAGATTGTTCAAGCTGCAGAAAAAAAATTAGGGAACGCGTCTGAAAGTACTAAGAAAGTTTATAAATGACTTGTCATAAGGTACTTGACTTCTGATAGAACAGCACTGAAATTACTCCTGCATGAGGAAAATACAAAAAAAATAAAACCTGCTGAGGGAGAGAAATTTGGAGGGCTGGTGACACTTTTTTGGTAGGATAAAAATTTAATTTGCTAAGAACAAAAACTCAGAGCTGTTGGACAATTTACCCTACTGGTTTTGGGGCAGTGAGTAGTTCCAGGCATGGCTGCCACAGTTGTGGTTTCTCTCAAGCTGTTTGTACCAATGGGAGGTTTCATCTGATGGGCGTGTTCAAAGGACAGCTTAACATAGTAATGTAGGATGGGGTTCTGTATAAACTGTTTCCTGTCACTGGAAAGTCTACAGGCTTAGTGACTGAAGAGCCAGGAAAAAATATCAGCCTCAGCTGGGGGCAAAAAATCTGTTTTACTGAAGTCCAAGGGTTCTGTAATTTTTTTTTTTTCCCCACAGAAAGTATATGTATGTATATGTGCACACAGCTTTTTGTATGTCTTCTACTCCACGTCTGTGGATTTGATGCCTATGTGGAAGCTGCTAATAGTGCTTTGGCTTGTATGTTTCATGATTTCATGATTAAACTCATCAGTATATCAGTATTAAATAACCTGAATTTAGCTGTATATTCAATTACCACTGAAGTTCTGCATTTAAAACAAAGACTCAAAGTTTTTGCTCTAAATGAAAAATGTGTTATATCCTCCCAGAATGATACTTAGTCTTTTCATGCTTTATGATGTAACATAGCCAGTAGTCACATAAAAAATAAAGCAGAAGAGTTTTGCCAAGACAGAAGATTTCCTTGGTTCTGAATTCACCCTAGATACATTCACTGTAGTCTTTTATGGTGTGTCGCTGTTTCATTGATTTCAGTCTCTTGAACGCATAAGCTCAGATTTCTATTTCCATCTGGTTTTGGAGTATAAGGGATGAGGAGAAAGGTGGTTTGTTTTCACTTGCTCACTTACTGATTGTCAAGAATCCCTTGTTCTTTCTGCATCCTACCTGGCTACAAGAAAGAGAGGGCATCAACTGGATTTTCTCTAAATCTTGGTTTGGGCTGACAATGTTTTGAAAACAAAAATAATTTCTGTTTCAATTTTCTTTCTTTAAGAAAAATTGAAAATGTCAACATTGACATTACAGGATTTTGGAAAAGAATAAAGTTGAAAGTAATAACCTGCTGCAGTTTTATAGTGAAAATAGTGAAACCTATTAATAGGGATGAATATTACCTTCAGAAGTTCCTTTGTTTAATGACTAATTCTAACGATTAGAGTAGCTCCATGTTTATGCTTAGTGTTGACAAGCATTCTTTGTCTGCATAATCTGTAATGGTTTTGTAGGAGTATGAACCGAATCTACATTATTGCATCCACTTGAGGCAGAGCTGCTGAAGGCATATTTATGGCTATGAAAAGCATTTCTTTAAGGCAAAACCTTCATATACTAATGCCTATTGGTTGTGATTCTATAATGTCAATTTTCAAACCATATGCTAATATCATTGTATATATTAATTCATTAGCATCCTGTTCTTTCTATGTTGTTGCTGGTTAATTTTTGAGGTTCAAAACTGCAGGCAAGTTTGTCAGCCTCTTCCATACTGGCAAGTTTGGAATATTTGAACAGTTTCTGCCTTTGGCCTCTTCATTGCCTCTTACATAAACACATTGAGAGTGTTTGCTGTCCAAGTCCGCTTCTGTTCTTCTACTCTTGCACTCTCACTAAATTTTCTCATATTCTGGATATGTTTCATTGTAGCTTTAAATTTCACTGATTTTAACAACAAATCCATCTAAACTGTATCTTTTCATTGGTTGCCTATGCACTTTGTGATAAAGTGATATTTCTGAAATTCCAGATGTTTAGTCAGCTTTGGCAAAACAAAATCTTGAGATTGGAAAAAAATCTATGTGCTATACTTTTGAATAATTTTCTGTTTCATCTTGTCTGATATTGAATTATGCAGTCATTCTTATTTAAATTCTGTGTTTTAGGGACACACATCAGTGCTCCATGAGTGGTGTAATTGAAGTGCTGAGTTATATTTTGGAATTCTATACCACCAAATTTGTGTCTTGTAAAATGGCAATCCTAGAAACAAATGACTTTTCTCATTAAAAAATATCTGCTAATTTTCTGCAAATTGCACTAATTGCTCATTCAACAGTAGTAATGCACTCAGTTTTGTATATGAGGAAGATATCTTCAGTGGATTTCTGCACTCTGTGCAAACTCCAGTCACACACTGCAGAGCTGGAAACAGTGCCAATGAATCAAAGAAATCACTGGCCTCTTTTATTCTATTTTTAGTGTCCTCCCCATTGCTAGTAGAACCTTTGCTGTGAAAACATACTGTTGGATTTTTCCAAAAATACGATGAGTAATTATTTTTTAAAGCATAGCCAAAAAGGAGAATAATCTAAGGGCATCTGATCCAGAGTCTGTTGGAGTGGGTAATTAGCAAGCCACCATGAGACAGTTCTGCTTGCATGAGTATTAAACATTTATGCCACTGACAAGTGATTGAGCTCTCTCCACCCCAGCATGAGAATAAGGTGCCACCAGGTCCCTCCATCAAGAGAAGGCCCATAATGTTACTGTATCCCGGAGGAAACGGAGTGGGAAGGAAAAACGAAGAGAAGCTTGGTTTTAAAAAGGACTCCTGCTTGTTTTCTGATTTCCCTTTGATAGCTGAGCCTCCTTAAAAGCAATGATTGGTGAAGATGTGACAACGACAGCGGTGGGGGAAAGAAGGAAGGTTATTCGGGGAAATTAAATTAAAATGCAGATGTGAGGAAGAGTGACACAGTAGGCACTGTGGAAAGCAGAATGCACTGCTGCTAAACTGTGTGACAGGAGAGGCTGTAAAATGTAAAATCAGCTGTGAGAAGAATAGAGGAATGGGATCAGTTCTGACTGAGTACATGACTGAAACATTCAGAGCTTTCCCAAAAATCCTTTAATCTCTCTGTAGTTGTCAAGCTCTTCTCACCTCACACTTCTGAGGTGGCCTCACCTGGCATTATACTGTACAGCTTCAGCCGATTCCAGCTATGTTGCAGAAAAAGGAACTTTATTTTTCATTATGTCTGAAATAAGAGAGTTGCACTTAGCAGAGTCACTGCCTTTATGGCTGTCCAAAAATCAAAAGAATCAAAGGGCTGCTTTGTATAAACATGTGGCAAAACAGCAATTTTAGGAAATTACTGAAGGTACCTACCTCAAAAAGTCTCTTCATGTTTGATGTTCCACGGTTGTATGCTTGACCTGCTTGTTCAAGTTTGTAAACTCCGGAGGAAAAATACTGTGTTATCTGTTTGTGTGGATCCCTGTGTTGCAAAACTTCAAACTTTTTTTTTTGGTATTTGAGTACATTTGGAACACAAACTCAAAACATAATTCAAAGAACATCTAGTCCTGCAAGCGGAGCACCTTGGGTGAAAAGACAAGCGTTCTCTGGTAGTGCTTCTGAGGGGTGGAGGACCTTTCCCTGCACCATTGGTCATTTGGTGGCTGAATTAGCACTGCCATATGGGAGGTCTGGGCTTCACTTGCAGCCAGAGCAACAATCACCTACTTGGCTTGTGAAATTCCCAGTGGCAGGTGGATGTTGCCAGAGATTTTTATGGAACATTGCTTTTCTACTTTATAACCAGAAAAGGCTTTTATTTTCCTTTACTTCCCCACCATCCCCACAAGGTATTCACCAAAAATGAATCACAGTCTCGGGGGGGATGAGTGTGCTCTGTCTGTCTTCTGAAAGGTTCAGCAGCCAAGGTTTGCATGATTTTGTCTTTGGTAAGGAAAAAAAAATAAAAAGAGAACAAGACATTTCAGAGCTTTCTGGAGATGTAAGAGCAAGTTTTCTCTCACTTAGCTGGCTGTCCCATCAACTGCAGCATGAAGATAACAGGGCTTGACATCTCACTGGACAAATTTATGCTTTTGGAGATGTGTTTAACTTTTCTTCCATTTCCCACTGAACAAAGATGTTTAAATTTCTGAATGACAAGGGACATTAACATATATTTTTAAATTTACCAGTCCCTCCAAATGACTAGTGCCACTGATGTTGTCTAAGCTCAGAGAACTAAGATTTGTGAGAACAACTCCCTCTCTCAGACATGTTTCACTATTAAGTAGAAACGTTCAGATGTTTAATGTCAAGGGTCAAAAACATGGGAATTCTGGTCTGGGTTCATCCACCTAATTTTAGATGTTTATATGTGAGTTTTGATATTTTGACTCATTTTTTTGCGGATGGAAAGAACTTGGTGCTTTTCAGACATAAATTATGCTGATCTTGCCTTGGATGAGATATCTGACCTCTAGATGCCTGTTTCTTTTCTCTATAGTCCTCTCTAGCTCAGATGAACTTAAGTGGAAAGAAACCCATCTGAATCCTAATTGTTAGGAATGCTGACAGCTTCGAATTTTGTTCAAACATGGGAGCGTCTCCGATATGTAAAATGTATATCTTGTCATCAAGCTAACACCCCAAATTAGATTTCCTAAATGTTATATTTATATATGACTCAGTTTCCCATCTGTGAAATATTCACAGAGAGCTTCCTCACTTCAAAGACATGCTGCAGATTTTTAGAAAATAGTAAGAGAAGCTTTTTAAGGTGATAAAATATTCTATATAGAGATATAAAATGCTGTTGAAACCAGGCTTCAACAAAACGGGGTTTATAAGGAATTAGGCCACACCATACTTAACAGATAAATTTAAAAAAAAATAGGAGAAAAAAGAAAAAGAGAAGCAATTAAAGAAGTAGAAGAAAATAAACTGAATAAAAACATCATTCACTGAATATCACTCATCCTCTGCATAAATATGATAAAAGTTCTCTAGATGTCAGAATATGATATCACATTGCCAAACTTTACTATGGTCAAGAGGTTAGAAATCAGATTATACAAGCAACTTGCATGTGGTGGTTTTGTCATGTTTTAGTCCATGAATTTGCTGCCCTAATGCTATTTTTAGTGAAGCATTTAGTTTGTAGTTTGATCGAATAATTGGCAAATACTTGTGAACACAATTTCAAAATTTAATTACTCATTAGATTTACGCATAAGTACGACTTTCAATTTTTTTAATGAGCATTTGAACAATCTTATTTTGAATTTGAAGGAATACTGGTGCTCATACAGATCTTCATTTTCTTGGGCAAACAACAGTATTTATCAGCCAAAAAAGAATGCTTGTTGTTTGCTATTCAATTAATTAATATTTGCTAAACATTTGACTCATTTTTTCTTATTAACAATATTATGTTGCCCTAGCATACAAAAATAGCTGCTGTGGTAACACTCTTACGTTTATAAACTTCAAATGATAAATTACTTTGGCTCGCACTCTGCCTAGATATTGCAATTCCTAATCCCCTTAAAACTGACTTAGTGTAATTTTGTCATCCCTCTTTTACAGACTGAGGTCTGAGAGTTACGCAGACGAAACAGAGGAAAGGAGGTGAGAAAACAGCAGAGCCAGCAGCTGGAACTTTGCAATCACCTGAAAGGAGGTTGTAGCCAGGTGAGAGTTGGCCACTTCTCCCAGGCAGCCAAGGACAGGACCAGAGGACACAGCCTCAAATTGTGCAGGTGGTGGTTCAGGTTGGACATCAGGAGGAATTGCTTCACTGAAATGTCTGTTAAACATTGGAATGGACTGGAGGTGTTTAAGGAAAACTGGACATGACACCTGGTCTGGTCAACAAGGTGGTGATCGTTCAAAGGTTGAACTCAATAATCTCAGAGGTTTTTTCCAACCTAATTGATTCTCTGTGTGTGTGTGTGTAAGATATGGGCCACAAGAATCTATCAACTTGGTGTAAAGGCAGCTTTAAGCATCCTTAAGCCAGGTAAACTGAGGTAGCTGAGGTTAAGATGAAGCAGTTCCCATTGTCTGTTCTGCCAGCAGCACTGTGGATCTGGCAGAGAACAGTTGGATAATTTCCTCCATCCCATTTTTACTGCTTGGTGCATGCATGCACACACATGCACAACTGCTCTGGACTCAGTTTGCATTGATCTAAAACTCTGGTTTGTGGAAACAAATGTTTTCATTAACATTGTAATAAAAAGAAACCACACGAATTTTTCCTGACTTGCAGATAAGGGCATCATATGTGGTAAACAGCTGGAGTAGAATGAACCAAGTATTGCTCACACTTAAAAGGGTTATTTTTAATTTTCTGCCCAAGGTAGAATTGATTCCAGTTGGAAAGTAGGAGTCATTAATACATTTTTTTTCATCATACAACTACAGGATATAAGATAACCACGGATGTCTTGGGCTGTCAGTCCCAGATCTATCATGTCATATTTTAATCATGTTTGCCAAAACTTAAGAATGATCATTTTTTCCCTTTGTTTTACTGTTTCTAATAGAAAGTAGTTTTAGAGTCTTGCTTCCCTGATGGTGTGAAGCCTTTTTGCAATATCCAGCCTGGACTGATTCTTGGCCAGTTCATATGCATTTGTTTCAATGCCAGTGTTGCTAATAACATGGCCAGGGTGAAATAGCTCATTTTCTCCCTTCATTTTTAGGGAGAGCAGCTGCATGTCTTCTGGCTCTTCATTTTGTTTAGGTAAATCCTTCAAACTCTTTTGGTCTCCTTTTGTTAAATAACTTTTTCACTTTTCATCTTGTGCAAGGCTAGCAGAAAAAGGACTGACCTCATAACTTGAGGCAAAACTAGTATGTCAATAATGTACATTCCTGCTTGCAGAAACTTCTGTAGCTATCACATCAGGTTGGAGATTGCCACGAGGTGAATGCATTTGGGGTCAAAGGGAATATGGCTACTTAATTCTCTGAAATACAGCATCTTCATCTCTGAATCTGGGGAAGATTGCTGTGAACAGCTTCTATAGAGCAGGGTTGATAGTCATCTCACCGAGTCAATACAAGCTCACCAGTTTAGAGAAGCTGAAGATCAGTCTGATACATTTATTTTTCTGAGTTTATCTGTGTTTATCCTTGCACCTCTTGTGTCCCAGATAAATGTCCCAAGTGACAGAAATCATTGTAAAGGAGCACAGAAAAAAAGCTATGGGCAAAATATATGTTGAACTGTTTTTATTGGATTTAGGTATTCTGTACTGTTGAATACAGCCACAGTATGTTTTAAACCCAAAATATGACATCTTCACTGAAAAAAAAAGCTAAGAAAATTCTTCTGTCACTTCCCACATTTTATTTTCAGGAAATAGGTACGATAGTCTTCTAGTATGTTTGATAGTCATATATTATGACTATAACTTCACACTGTATTAGTTCTAGGTGAATTGCTTTCTATCAATTTCCAGGGTAAAGTGGTTTGGGGTGATTTTTTTTTTCTTTTCCCCTGTTAGGATTTCCTAAATTAAAGTAATCTAATTCTTGTTAATGGATATCTAATTGATATCTGTAACATACAGCAGCTGCAGGACTCCTGAAGGTCACAACATTATGAAATATTTGCTTAAACCAAGTTTTTTGTCTAATCTTTTATTTTTTGAGACTTGTATTATGATTACAGAAATACAAAGATGAATTTCTGAGGGCTTAGTTTTTTCTGGTTTCCCTACTGGGACTTTTGTTTGTCCAAGGAACTTCTGCACAGGAAAAGGTCTCATAAGAGGGCAATCTGAATTGTGGATCCTTTGTCTTACACACACAAGCTTATAAACTCAAATTTGGAGACTATGTTTTAAATCATAGCCTTTTAAGATTCTTTACCTTTCTTGAGAAGATTAATGTTTGAGATTGTAATGCATAATATTTGAATTATTCATTTTTAATTAAAATTGATCATGAGAACTAATTAAAAGACACGCAACTGGTTACTGGCAGTGTAGTTGGATTACTTTACAAAAATACCAGTTGGTGTTCAACATTAGGCTCATGTTGACTTTAGAAATTATATTCTATAAATAATAAGAGGCTATAATTAATTCTGCATAAGAATTTGGAAATATAATCTTTCATTTAAAAAATATGGAGCAGTGCTTTTGGGTTTTGGAAAATCATGGGTTCTCTTTTCATATAAATCTTTATGCAGCAGTCAAAAATGTCAACTGAAAAAAAGGCTTAAAATGACCTCTTACTCATTTCTTTTTCTCTATATTTTAAAGTGGGATTCAGCTGCTTTCCCATCACCCTTGCGGGAATATTGTGGGAAGATACATAAAATAATAAATAAATCAGGTTTCAGGAAAATAAACATTGAGGGTGATCCTCTGGATCATCAAATCCAGGAAATAAATTCTTGCTATTATGGCCAATCTGATTACAAAAATCAAGTTTTACCTCAGCAATAGGTAGATTGTTGACTTCATTACTATTGCTCAGGAAACTGCTTCAAATTCACGCTATTCTTGTAATTAGAAACTCTCAGATTTCCAGTCTAAATGTATTAATTTCCAGTTCATGCTCATTTTCTTTGAAAAGCTCTTTATTTGACCTCAGATTGTGACTTGATGACTAATTTTGAGGGCTATGATGGGAATCCATTATCACCTACTCAGAAAGATGTTCTTAATGCATTGCCTAATTTCCACTATATGAAATATAGTTTCACCATTTCTATTCTGTGTCTAGTTGAGGTTGTTGGAAGGAATAGAACCAAAAGAAATATTTAAGGAAAGAGTTTTTAGTCACTTAAGCCTAAGACTTGTGCAGTGATTTCAACAGGATGGAGAGATGCCAGAGACTGTAAAAGTTGAATTTAATAGCTGAAGGTGAACTAAGATGTACTTACTTCTATTTGTGGTGATAATATCTCACTGAAGGGAAACAGATTGTGCAGAGAGGAATAAGTGAGACATTCTCTAGAAAACTTTCCGTCTTATGTTTTAATTTCTTTGAAAAATTTCCTTTGAGTTTATTATTCGGAGAAAATTTGGAGTTTTGACTATGTAATTTATTTTTTTTCTGAAGTGTCATGTGTTTCCTGGGACACTTACATAGCTGTTTTTCCTTTGAAATAAATTCTACTGGTGTCAGACAAAAGTTGCATTATTCTACATCCATACTGAGAATCAATTTCTCAAAATAAAAGCCTTTCCAAACACAGGAAAATTTTAGGGCTGAGTTGGACATATTTGTGTTGCTCACCTAGGCTGAAAATGCTTAAAGAACACTGACAGGGAAGAGTCCTGTCTGTTACTACTAGGGAAGTGTCAGTGGGATTTTAGGATCTTTACGTAAAGTTGAATTTAAAAGCCTTTGACATTGGTCATGATGCTCATGTTCATTACTTTTTTGAAGACCAGATCTGTCCCCAGTAGAACAGCTTACGCAGACTTTAGAATTTTCTTGTTGCCCATGTGGCTCATATGTATTTTTTCCCCTCTCTCTTGAAGGAACTAGGCTGGAAACATTTCTTAAGCAGTGAAGAACTCTGACACACATTTCCTAAGCATCAAAAAATGCCTTCCCAAACAGCATCGCAAGGTGCTGCCCTCCAAAAGATGGGCAACATACTAAAGACTTACCTCAGGAACACTTTCTGCTAGGGTCCAGGGAGAGCTGAGTTAGCAGGGTCAAATGCCAAGGATATCTGGAGAGGGAAGAAACCATTGGTTAATATCAGCTGTGTGCTCCCCAGCCAGGAAAAGGGAGGGGAGAAGGGAAGTAACAAGTTTCCATATTTAGGCAGTTCTGAGTAAAAGAGCTAAGAGATGAATTGGGTGTGGGTCATCAATTTATTTACAGAAGGAAGACTCCATACACAGCTATAGTGGTGCCGAAGAACATTGTGTTGAACTGTGAAGATAAAAAAACCCCAAACAAATGGACTCCACAACAATTGTAGTATTGTTGAATAAAGTTACAATGATCCACAAATTTCAAAGCAGATACACTTTTCTGACTCTGAAGAGGCTGGGGGTGGACGATGTTTTGCTACTATGCTTCTGCTGTATGGTAAAATATAGTGGGTGGGTTTACCTTCAGCAATGGTAAATGGATTTGAAGCAGCAACATTCTCTCTGAAAGGACAGTAACAGATGAAGAAGCCCAGAAGACTTTATATTGAAAAAGAAGGGTAAATTTCAATGTACCCCAAAGTCTTTAAATTATCTTTGCGACGTCAGTTTCTTACACACAGAGATTCCATTAGTAACAGTTATATTGCCTCTGACTAAAAGTATGTGTGAACAACTGAAATCTCCAATAAGTTACACTTTAATAATGAATGTTTTCATTGACTTGGAACGGTTATAGCAGGAGGTTTTCATTTCTAACCTACCTACAGTAATTATCCATGTTCTGCTGATGGTTATTTATTGTTTAATTAAACTGTATTCGGGGATAAAAGCCCATTAGGATAAAGCATTGTGTCAAACCCAAAAAGTTACAGTGAAGCTTGAGTATGGAAATGCCTCCTGTTGGCTCCTGTATATTTATGGCCAGGCTCTGGTAGCAAGCTTCAGAGAAACAGAATATTGTGTTAATCTAACAGTAACCACTTGCTCCTATAAAATTCGAAAAGAATTTGAATTATGCATCCAGCAAGCTTAACCAGAACAAAGCACATCCATGGACTAGTATGCTGTGACGTTAGGTATCCCTATCCTTCCCAGCCTTGTAAAGGAGCACTTCTCTTTCCAGCCTTGATTCATTGACGAGTGGGGAAGAACTGATTAAAAAGGAAAGGTTCTGCTAGTTAGAAATGACAATAAATTTTTCAGAAAATGTATCAGCTCGTACATATGCTTAATAAGTTAACTCGCCTTCATAGAAAAAACTGCAAATATATTTTATTCAAAGATACATCGCTTGTTTTGAATCTTAAATTCATTAATCTCTATGAATTTTTACACTTGTCTGATATGGTTTGAAATGCTTGTTCTGATGTATCAGCTGAGGATAATAATCTATTTGAATTTATGGGGAACATTATCACTGTGAGGTGTGGGAATTTTCATGTGTAACTTGAGAAACACATAAATTCCTGTGCACTGGGATCTGTGAGTGAAAACACTCCTTTTTTTAAATAAATCATTTTAGTTTTAATTAAAAGTGACTCAACTAAATTCAAGTATGTGATGCATCTCATGATTTCTGCAATTTTTTTTTTTTTTTTACCTTTTCACAATAACCAATCCATTCTCACTGTCTGTCTTTGGAAGGTGCAAAAATTTCTCAGAATCAAAATCCTTTTACTTACCAATTCTTTCTCCTGGCTGTGTTTCAAATCAGTGTTTTTTACATCACCCCTGCACTGTCCCTTTTCCAGAAAGAGTTATATATGGGAAGATTGACTTCAGGACAGTTGTTTTGGTTTTTCGTTTGTGGTTTTTCTTTTACTGTGGTAATCCCTGGAAAAAGGCTCCTGGATAAGTTATAAGAGCTCAATCACATCTCTAAATTGTGCTAAACTGTGGTGGAAGTGAGGGGGATGCTCTGCAGCCAAGAGTTATTGGAGAGCAGCATGCTCTGATTAGGCCCTGTTTGTCCCTTGGCAAAGCCTGTGTGTTGGTGTTATCTATCTGTACGTCCTTTCTGTCAGCTGGTGCTAGGCTTTCCATGCCAGAAATATTTCTGATAGGTATCCAGGTCTTCCTGCTGTTGAAGTGGAACAGAGGGAGTAGATTTTGACTGGCCAATTTTCTGGATAACTATTAAAATTTTTTGGAGGCTGTATTCTGGATGCTGCTTTATTCCAAAGCAAGTATTTTACTGTACTGCAATAGGTTTGCTTTTTTTTAATTCATGGCCTGTTTGTAAATGCTATGACACATCTAGAACACTAGTCAAATTCATACTACCTGAGCAGAGTTGCCTAATTCAGGAGGAGGGGTTTATCTGTTGCATCAGGTTGGTGGGGACGGATGCAGGGAAGGGCTGTGCTCTTTGGTGGCGTGGGTGCTCATGGTCTTCTGGAAGTTTTATGCAAAAAATCCCCAATTAGTGAATGGAGCATGTTCTCTGGCAGTACAGTTGACTTTTGCCGCCCTTTTATGACAAATTATAGTTGTGAACTTGTGACCTTTATTAAAATTTTAAAGTGTGTGTCAAGGTATCATATGCTGCTAAGTTGCTCATAATCATGTTAATCATGAGTTACTCACACTGAATTGGGTATGATGGTGCAGGTGCTTCTTGGAGGCTTTAAAATGGATATTGCATTGCATTGCTGTCCTCAGCCATGAGAGACTGAGCTCAATGAGCTCCCCATATCCTTTGTACCTATCTGCTGTCACTTCTACAGTGAGTGGAGAGAGAAACAGTCATATTCAACCACTCAAGTACTAAATTACATTCTCAGATTTTCTCCACTGACTGTACAGGAGGAGAGGGGCTCAAATGTGCATGTTAGAGACTAAAACCAGGTTGACTTGGGCAGTCGAATTGCATTTTCTTTCCTAAGCATTGGACATTTGGCTGAATGAAGCTAATGAAACCTTGGCTTCCTGTTTTGAAACATCTGAAGTCTCAATGGCAATCTTGCACACCTAATGTTACTCTCTTACATCCACCTTGCTGTTTCTGAGTCCGTGGTGGTGGTCTGCCTTACGTACCTGATTATTCATGCCACTAAAATTGGTACTGAGAAGAATCATGTACCCCTCTCTCTCTGAAGTGTCATACACTTTCTTCCTTCGGATAAAATGCTTTTACTGTGAGATTGTGTCAGATTTCATTGAAAATCCTAAGGGATTCAAACTAACTGCTTCATGACACTTGTTTGTAATGCAGCATCTTAAAGCTGGTGTCACAATAAAAAGCACTCAGTGACTAATCTCTCGAGTAAACCTGTTGGTTTTTTTTATTTTTAATTCAGAAAGCTAGTTTGTCATGTTCCTCTTACCAAATTATAGAAATAGCTGTTTGAAAAAGAACATACAGTAGAAGGAAGGCATCTGTTCAATTTCCTTTGTACTTTCCCACACTGGATGATGTTGAAAACTAAGATGTTATTTTCCCCCCTTGTTAGTCATCAGACAGGATAAAACGCGCATTACTTTTCATTTCATTGTTTTTTCTCTGTAATCAAAAGAGAAACAATGTTTAAATTGAGAACTTCAATATTCCCGTCCTGGTACACAAAGCTCTACAAAGCTGGTGTTTTGCTGACTAGTTGTTTTCAAGAAAGGAATCATTAGGCTTGCCCATGCACAAACACTGCTTAGGAAATGAGGTCTCCTAGTATGCAACTCCTATTGAAAATAATGACTGTCTTTCGGGGTTGGTTGATTTGGGGTTTTTCTTTTATTTCAGTGAAAATTTGGACAGGTGCTCAGTCAATTGTGAATCACTATATATTTGCAAGTGCTGGTAGTCCTTTAGAATCACAGAACAATAGAATGGTTTGGGTCGGAAGGGACCTTTAGAGATCATCTATTCTAATCTCCTCCCATAGGCAGGGGCAACTAAACTGAGTTGCTCAAAGCCTCATCCAACCTAATCTTGAACACATCCCATGATGGATCATCTGCAGCTTCTCTGTGTAACCTGTTCTAGTGTCTTGTCACCCTTATCATAAAATAATTCGTCTTTATGCCCTACATACCCCTGCTCTCTTTGGGTTTAAAATTGTTCTCTTTGTTCTGTCACTATAGACACTGGAAGAAAATCTGCTTCTGTCTTTCTAATTAGTTTCTTTGTATACTGAAAAGCTGCAGTAAAATCTCCCTGGAGACTTCTTGACCAACCCAGCTCTCAGCCTGTCTTCATAGGAGAGGTGTTCCAGTTTAATACCTTTACTTTTGCTGTTCAGGCAAGGCAAATGTTCTGGACCATCACCTGCCTTGTAATGAGCTACCAAATACCACCTACCCAACTGCCTTCCACTATGACTCCATTGCTCCTATGCCCAATCATTAAACTTCTTTTGATTGAATCCTCAGCAATATAGGTCACTCAGAAGATCACATTTCTATGAGGGCTGTGAAGCATAAGATGTTACTGAGTACTTTTTGTCTGTATTTCATCTTTTGTACTAAAAATGGATCGAAATAATTTTTCTCCAGCAGTCCTCTACTTCATCGGTCGAAGGTCTCTGCAATCCTGGGCTTCAGTCTGATTGAAAAGTGTGACAGATTTTTTCAAGATGGGATAAGAAAGGAAGGAAGGAAGGTTGGAAGCTCAGTGGGAAAACTCAGCTTACTTTTAGTCTTTTTTTTCACAAAGTTGTCACATGAAGGAAACAAACATATTAGGAAAAAAACTCCACAGCCATATCAACACTGCCCCATTTAGTTTAAAAGAATAATGTGCACAACCTGCTGTGAAATTTCTGACTGCGTTATCAGCTACTTTGAAGAAGACCACAAATTCAACTTTTCTTTTTTCTTTTCTCTTTTCTTTTCTTTTCTTTTCTTTTCTTTTCTTTTCTTTTCTTTTCTTTTCTTTTCTTTTCTTTTCTCATGCCATTTGTACCTAAAGCACACCTGACATTACACCTTCTGCCTGACAGTGACCAATACTGGATGCTTAGGAATGAAGATAAGTTGTACACAAATTTAAGAAATAATAGAACAGTGATCACTCTTGGGGATGCAGATTTTCTCTGATTGCTTTAACTCTGTCTTATTTCCATTTGCTGTCTCCTTGAAGGGCTAAAGCCCATTTATATTTACAGTCATTATTAAGACATCATTAAGCACTTATAGTGTTTTAAGATTTATACTTATTAAATTATTTGTATATTTTATTTTGCCATATCCTTTTGGAAGTGGGCTGACAAGACAAGTATTTGACACTCAAAAGAGTGAGTGCATACTGTGTTTATAAAGCATATAATTACATCCACTGGTTTTGCGTGTTCCCAGTATTCCTAACATCCTACCTGGCCACAGCTAAATGTCAAGGGGGTGTTGTTAGAAAAGTATACATGGTAACTCCTGGGGTCCTCTCCAAATGTTAATAGGAAACAAGACTTTCCACAAGTCTGTCTCTGCTACAACTATTCCTAACTGAAGGTTCTGTTAATTTGGTTAGTACTGTGATTTGACCAACTCGGCTTTATGTATCAGATTTGTGGATCATTGGAGGATGAAGAAGAACTCTGAGGAAATATTGCTATGTCCTTGTCCATGTGTCCACATGCTGCTGTCTTTTTCCTTTACATTCTGTCATATTTTATCTCTGGGGCATCCATTGTCAGGCACCTGGGAATAGGGTGGGGGCCGGGGTGGATTGGTTCAAGGTCCAGCATTTCAGATTTGTGTGCTTGAAATGTCACACAAGCAGGGGTCATTTAGGGAAGTCTACTTATTATGGCAAAGAATCCTTTCATGAATTATTGTGTGGATTTCTAATATTCATTGGTACTATTGTGTATGGAGAGAAAATTTCATTTTCCTTCATTTTGGATACAGTTTCATTACTCTCGGCTCTTGTAGAGGGATCTTCGTTCACCTCTCTGAGTCAATTACATAGTGATACTTTCTTTTCTGCTTAACTAAATCATTATTCAAGGTGGATGGCTTCTAAATGTATTCCAATTTATGTGTCGGGAAAGAAATTATTTACATGCAGGCTAACAAGAAACTTGGGCATTGTTAGACTAAGCACAGCAATGCAAGGATACAGAGCTATAAATTCACCAAGCCAGATCAGGCAGCTCATATGCAGATACAGAGAATAAGGGAAGTTGGGTGCCTGTGGCTGAGCCACAATAGCCATCACACTGATGGCTCACAAGTGTCAAGAAGCAGTGCTGAACTAAGGAGAGTGTTTGAAAGCCTACCTGTCTCTTGGCCCAGAAAAGCCACATTAATCTATACACTGAGCTCAGAACGGGGGTTTTTTTGTGTGTGGTATATATCTAGGCAGAGCAGTTTATGTCTTTGACTAGGCTACCTCATAGTGTAGTGTTATAGGAAACGAATTTTGAAAAAGAATGTCAGCGTTTCCTTGCATCACCAAAAAGATAACTTTACATGACAAGGAAGAAAAGTTAAGAATATATGTACCCATAATCTGATAACAGTTTGCGTAGACAGATCTGACATAATATTCAGCAGATTGCTGTCAAGTTTGGGTACCGAGAGATTATTTCTGGGCTCTGTATTTCTGTAGAGTATGTAGGACTGGATACCCATGCTTCAGAGGAATTCTTTTGCAGGGGTCTAATATAAGCATTCTTTGTGAGCAGTAAAGGCAAGTACTGGTCATAGGTCAAAGACTTAGAAATCAAGGTGATAACCTTCAAAAGGAGCTGCTTCTGCAGCAAATGAACCAGCACTTAATGCTTTATCTAATTAATAGGCTTGCAATGTTCTTTCAGCCCTGATGTTGGAGAGAGATGGCCATTAGCCATACAAATCAGCAATGCAGTGATCAGGGTGACAAGGCAGGTCAGCCCCGTGCACTGTGATGGAAAATGCATTTTCTTGCAGCCTTCTTGTCAAGCACTGGAAATTCCCCAGTGGATCCAGTCCATGGCCAATTTATCTCATTAATGGGAGATCCCACGACTTTTTGTACCTCATTATAGATGCCACACTTTCCTCAGTGTGATGCGCTGGATTTCTCTGGGGTAGAGTTAACTTTCTTCACAGTGGCTGGTGAGGGTGTGGCTGTGTTTTGGATTTGTGCTCTAAACAGGGCTGATCACACAGGGATGTTTTTTTGTTATTGCTGAGCAGGGCTTGCACAGAGCCAAGGCCTTTTCTGCTTCTAGTAGCAACCCACCAATGAGTTGGTCTGTGGGGTTTGGTTACTGGTTAGGTTTAAACCATGAAACAAAGGTAGAGTATTTCAGTAGTTGCATTATTATGCACGTTTTTATTAGCATTCTTTGCCCTTCCTCATCCCTGCGGCAAAGTCCCTATTGGACTATTATCAGTAAGATGGGAGCAGACTCAGCTCCATTAGATTTACAGAAAGAGAAAGCCGTGATCATTCCAGGTTCCATCAGCGTTTTGAGATACAAGCTCAATACAATATTCACTATTTTGTATGTACAAGGTAATTACACTCTATACTTGTTATAGTGTGTTAACCTTGCTGCAATATTTCTGATGCCCAGGAGAAGGAGAATATGCAACTCACTGCTGTAAGTGAGATTATCACAGACATGCAAAGCCTTGAAATACAGCTCCAAAATAGTATAAATTCCCAAGCAGGAAGGTCAGCTTAATTTTAATCTTTATTTTGCGCCTCTTGATAATTTTAAGATTTTCTAAATATTGCTCTTGCTGAAGCAGTTTAGTATTGAAAATATATATATATTTCATGGAAAAAAAATTCTCTGGTTTAAATTTGGACTAACCCTTACCAATACATATGCACACACATATATATGTTAAGAAAATGTGGCTGTTTTTAATAATTTATTCTCTGTCAAGATCATTTTCACTGACCTTTTAAGTTCCTAAAGGGGTGTATTTATACTTTATTTTTGCCTTATATCTTTCCTCACTAAGTTTAATGAGAAATGGCCTCCATTCCCTACCAAGAGCATTGGTTGGCAACTGATGAAAATGAATGAGACAAATTCACCAGTGACAACAGCTGTTGTGTCCCTTTGAAACACTGCAGAGTTTAACTTCTTCTGTCCCTTTGTTCATTTTCTCTCTCACACTGTTGCTGTTCCCCTTGTGTTCTTGCTTTCAGTCTCTTTCTTTGGTTCCCCTGCTTCTCTTTTCTACTGGGTTGCAAAAGTGATGAATTTGTATTTGGGGATATTTTTTTCTGCATAGAATGTTCTAAAACATAACAATTCAGCATGCTGGCCAAACACCAATATTTATTTTTCCTCAGTCAGCTGGATCCAAAGCCCATTGTAATCAATGGAAATAAGACAGTTTGATCCATAGGATTAACCGCAGTATGAGTAGAAGCAGGGAACATAATTAAAAAGCATGGCCATCCCATAAAAAGTGGTGATGACATTCAAAGTCAGCCTCTCTCTTTACTGGGAAGTGGTGGAGGTAAATTGCAGAAGCAAACCTGCTTATTTGTCTTCTCTGAAGGGTGACACTTGAGATGACTTAAATGTTAAAGTGAAGCCCAAGGGAACCGTTTTGTGTATAAAACCAAGGTTTGAGGAGCAAAAGCCAATGGAGCTTCAAATAATTCAAAGAACAGATACTGAAGAAGTTATTTGTATCTTTTGCTCTCTGCTTTTAGCTTAAAAGGTAGTGTGAACGCTCCTGTCTACCTGAAAATTTCTAGCAAAGGAAAGGATAAGAAAATTTAATCAGAAAAAAATTGATGGAGTCCTACTGAGAGATTTTAGCACAAGATTCTGTATGACTTAAGAACAAAAGATAATGAAGAAATTATTTGGCATCCTTAAGTGTTACATTGCTGCTTTGTTCTCTAATAGAAGGATAAAACTCATTCTGGAGCCTGATTTTTTTAATTGAATGAACATAAAAAATTATTATCTATAAAAATAACTGATATATAGAGATACCTATATATTATTCCTTGCAATTCTGGGTAAGTATGTAAAATTGTTTGAATTGATATCTAAACTATTTGACTTTTTGATCCAGAAGTATTACTGATGACTGAGGCTGAAGTCTGAACTAAGAGGTTAGGACTTAGAATATTATTTTGGTTTTTGACCTATTTATGTCTCTCTTCATCATCTCCTCTCTTGACTCCGAAAAAAGCAACATATATGTGCAATGATTTATGGGTGGCTATAAACAATGACTTCTGTTGCCAGTGTTGAATCCGTTACTAATTTACTTGTGTGCTTCTGGAGAACAAGGCCTTTCACCTCTCTCATACTTTTTATTTAGGCGTGTGTCTGTTCTACACCATATAATTTGCCTAGTCTGGGAAAAAATGTGAAGAAGAGAAGGTAGATGTAAGGCTGATATGGGCATTTTAGAGAAATCACCCTTCAAACAAGTGGATCAAGAAAAGCTAGCAGCATCTAATTATCCCATTCGTATATTCCATTGATTTGGGTGTTTAAAAGGCATTTAGCTCTCTGAGTTGGATTTAGATTTGCTATGACAGGAATGGCATTGCTTTTTATTTTGATAGTTGCAGACTTCAGTCAAATGGGATAATGTTATATCCATGCTTTCTCCAAATTTCTGACCCTTTAGCTTGGTCATGGAAGATCATTGTTATTATTATATTGTCTTGGGGCTAGAACTGGAGGTTTTGTTTTCCTTATAAATACCATTTCAGTGCTGTCATTCCCAGATATTTACCCTGCTTTTGTTAGATAACACGTGCTCAGCAGATGGTGGAAAAGATGAAGGACTGATTCGCTCCAGTGGCATAAGTGAGGAAGAGACAAAACCCAAGTGCCCCTGTCACCAGGTATTAAAAATCAGGAGATGGAGAGCAAAGCATAGAGTGGTAAGTATCAACTGTATGGCAAATATTGGTTCTTTTTACTGTGGATGTTTTGGCAACATATCCTCTGGTACATATCCTCAGCAAGATCTTCTCTTTAAGAGTAGTTGAACTCTTAACTGGGCTCTTACTTCCATGTTGTCTTGTTAATACTGTCTTAAGAGTCTTATTTCTTCTTTAGTTGTATGGATAAATATTTAATACATGGATGAGTCTGGAACAATAACTTCTGCCAAAAGCAGAAGATGTCAATATTTGCCAGGTTTCAGTTTTTTAACAGCATCATCCCAACAACAGGCCATGGTCTTTTCCAATATCTTCTTTGATGGTCAACAGTATACAAGGGAAAAAAATTTCTGGATGTTCTTTAATTAGAGTGACTGATGTTTTCACTGAGGTTTGCAGACAGCACTGACACTTCAGTGTGTTTTCTGAGAAAATAGCTCAGTGACAATTGGCAGAAAAACATCTGCAATACTGATAAGTAATATATTTATCTACTTCTGATATTTCTGGGAGCCTTACAGCTAGATCTCAAGGTCATAAAGTCCAAGCTTTATTGTGGCAAATACTGAACTGACTCCCAGAGTTTAGAGCTCTGCAAAAACCCAAGGTACTGTCCTGTTTGAGCAATGCTTTCCAAATTTAGATGGCATGGCTTCTGCTGTTGATAGCAGCCTTCAGGTCTGTGTCAGACTTGTCACACAGAGGAGGTAGCTTGCTTCAATCTTTTCCTCTCCCTTCCCCAAGAGCAATCCCTGACTCCTGAAAGCTTGGACTGCTCCATAGTTCATCCCTGCAGGCTACAGCCACTTACCTCATTTGGGATCTGCTACTTTCCCAATGCCGCTACAGAGTCTGCACAAATACCATCTTCTGCAATTCACCTTCCAGCTTTCCCTCTCTTCTGCTGCACACTCACAAGTTGGGATCATAAAGTGTTTATTTTCCCTGCTTTCAATCCACATATACCTATTCCCGTAAATCTGGGCTACAACACTGTGCCTTCCAACAGAGGCTTCATCTCCGTGTGGACGCACATTCTATTTCCCAACACCTGGGGCTTCTTCCTGCAGACCAGCTGGATTTTGGGGGAAATTGTGAAGCCTGAAGGTCTAGGCTCCCATAATGGCAGAACAGAAACCACCATGTGAATAGTTTTCCCCTGGTTTTGTGGCTTTGTTCCTGTGGTTTGGAAAAAAACTGAACAAAACCCTGTAGCTACAGACCCTGTTTTTGATACTCTGTACCAACCAAGCTGGAGTGATCAGCAGTGTCTGTAATGCTTATGGCTAAAATTAAGCAGCTTTTGGAGGTAAATGATTGCTAACAAAAAAAAGGTTAAGGAAAATAATTTGTCCTGAATCTGTTCAAATGTTCAGTCTTAAAAATTGATTTATGTTTTTTTTTTTCTCTAAGAAATTGAGCATTTTGTTTCGTCATTCTCTGATGAAATGTTTTGATGTTTAGTTTTGAAACAACAAAGACATGTATCTTCCGATTCATGTTTTTAATTGGCATAAATGATTCCTTTGTGAAAGAACACTTAGATCTTGACTATATTATTTTCTCTGAGGATAAGTCTTCATTCATTGCTAAGTCTGTTAGGAATCTCCTTGAGTTGCAGGTGTCTGCTGTGATACAATACTGAAGCCTCTGTTATTCTGATCTACCATATGCTTATTTATTCTGAAAAAAATCTATTGTTAACTTAATGTTCAGAGACATCCTTTGTCTCCATGGTAATTCACTTTTTGGCTATTTAACTGGCCCACTGAGACTCAGTTGCAATAGATTTTACATAGACTGGAAACAAGACTGAGACCCACATTTCCTTTTGCATAGACCACTGTAAGGGAAGTGAAGGTTTAAGGGTGAATACAGTTTTGGAGGGGTGAAAGTTTTTCTCACCTCTAAGTAATTTTAATTCAAGAAAAATGAAACTTTGGCCCTATAACACTAGCTGCACATGGAAGTGTGAAGAAATAAATTAGAAATATTAATATCCCACTGACAGTAGTTATTATGTTCATCCTTTTGTCAGACACACACATCACACTCTATCTCATGGTGATCTCACATTGCACTTAAGGAATCTTTCTATTAAGTATTTGTCCTGTCAATTCTGTCAGAGAAATATTAAACTCTTTATAATTAATAGATTATCTCCTTTGGGCCAACAAAGCTACAGAGTTAGGGCTAGGGCTAATAATATGTGCAGAAGTAACCTTCAGACATTGGGCTGCACTGCTTTTTGTCTTGCCAGTGTGCTGAAATATCTTTTGTTTGGAAGAGATAAGTTTTATGTCTTCCATATATTCCACAGATAGAGAAGGCAAGCCAAGAATCTTTTTATCTTGCCTGAAATTTGATTTCAGTAGAATTATTTATTTTAATAGAAAATTGATCCTAAAGGGGAGATCATTTCTCAGGAAGCCAGAAATGGGGTACTGCTTTACCTGTTTAAACAACTGGTACTTAACCACCTTCTAAGCAACACTTATTCCCAAACTACTCCCAATAAATCTAACAATGTGCAGTAGCTAGCAGTCTGCTTCCCCCATAGGTGCTGCATATGATCATGTGCTGAAAGGTCTTCTTAAAAAGTATGCACATAGGGGAATGGAATTAAAGCTTCTGTGGGAATTGTAAATTTAAACATCTTTCCTTTGCAATATTTAAGAAGCTAAGGTACACTTCTTTCACATAGATATGTCATAAAAGGTGATAAATATGAGCCATATTGCTCATATTTATAATAATGCTGAGCTTATTTGCCAGAAGGCTAAATGATTGTACCACTTCATTTCATTTTAAATTTTAGATCTAAGAACTAAATTTAAAATAGTGCAGGTTGAGTTTGGGATTTGATGTCACGAAGTAAGAATCACACCAAAGTCATGTGGGAACAAAGGTGACACTAAGGTGTCTTTGTACCACTCTACTCAGGGGGTGGTCTGGGCACTGACTCTGCTCCTTTAATTACCAGGAGAAGTCTCAGCGCTGACAAAGGATGCAGCTGAGGATGAAGTAAATCAGTCCAAGAAAGATTTAGTCCTAAATTAGTATAGCTACTGGGATGTAGTAAAGACACAAATACCCAGTTAATCTATTTAAAACTCTTCCAGCTCCAGAAGAGTCTTTCAAAGCACACTCTTAAAAATGGATGCTCTATAAGCAGCAATGAGGAACCAGCTCCCAGTGCTACTCCAACAGAACTGAGCAAGAACTGTGTCCATCTCCTCAGGTCTTAAAATTTACAATGCAATTGTGTTTAAATTCAGAAATTTTAGATGCTTCTGGGAGAAACTATCATCAACAAAATGTAGACTACATTAAGCATGGCAGGGAGCAGTTGATCTCTTTATACAGACTCGATTATATTCTTGTTAGGCACTTCTTCATGCTGAAGATTTTCATGCAGAAATGCCTACTATCACAACAGAATGTTTAAACTGATATGCCTCTGAATGTTGTAAGAGGAAAAAGCAACTCAATAGTGTGTGTAGGCTTTGAAGTTTTGTAAGGACTCCTGTGAGTTTATAACTACCTGTCAAGATATATTTATGCAGAAGCAGCACAAAATTGTATTCTTATGTGCATTGCTGATTTAAAACCCAAGACATTTCAAAGTCACCTAGTCACTAGTGCAATCCTGTGTTCAGGGAGAAAAAAAAAGGATGTGAGTGATAGGCCAAAATCCAGGGGGACACATGACAATTTCATAAAAATATTTTCTGACTGAATTTTTCTTTCCTTGTGTGGAGAGACACTTTATGTGGCTGGAATTGGTTGTTTGGTTGATTGCAGATATGTGTGGGGTTTTGGCAGACGGGGTTGGTTTTTGTTTTGTTTTGGGGTTTGTTGTTGGTTTTTAGTTGTGCTGGTTTGAGTTTTTAGGAAAAAGTAAGGCCGTGTTGTGAAAATGTGAGCTTTGTGTGAGATGTAGGTCTGTGCTATCTGAAGGGCAGAGGTGCTCTGATAATGCAGTTGTTTTCAACTGAACTTCACTAGTTCATACAAAATTAGAGCTAGTGGAGAAGATGCACTGTTGTCCCTTCTCCAAATGTTTGGCTGGTCCTAGTTCACGGCATGCAGGGGTTCTGCAAGGCAGCTCTGACCTCCCTCTTGGTGCAGCTGCAGTTGGGATGTTGAGACTGAGCATCAGAGTCACCTGCTATATTTGAATAGGAGGTTTGAATAGGAGACAACATCTCCCTCCACCCAAAGTAGCAGGGTTATAAACAAAAAATATTTATTACGTCTCATCCTTCTTCATTTCCATCAGTTCTCTTTCCTGCTCATATACACTTTCTTGTCCATTTTCAGAGTTTTCCCTGCTCTCAAACTCTTTGAACTCAAGCAAATTGCCTTTGATTCCAACATGGAATATGAAATATGGAGTTTCTTAAAACTTTCAACTGCAACTTCCGTGTTTATCCGGTATCATTCTGTCTAAATCCACTGCTGTGCTCAACTACATTATTTTCTCTAGGAATTATAGCATGGTCATGTCTCTAGAGCCATTTTGAATAGATTTCAAATGGTCTTCAAAGGGCTTGTTTGCTAATACGTGGAGCCACCTGCAGCTGTGAATGGTCTCCTCCCATTATGACCAAAGAACAGAATTAACTTCTCTGATATTACTCTTTGCTAGTGGGAGGTTCCCTTTGAATGTGTCTAGGACAAGCATTTCTCCTTTCTGTTAATAGCACACCTGGTCAGCTACTGCAAACAGCGTTCAGCCAAGCCTTCATTAAGTCTTTAGACATCCATCCTGGTTTTGACACCTAGCAATTATTCCAGTAGGCAGCTGTTCCTTCGGCATTGTTTTACGCTTCAGAATCACATATGGCGGCAATTTCATGCCATCTGCTAGCACTGCCAACAGGACTGTAACGTGCATTTTTTCATTCCCCAAAGTTTTTTTATGAAGACAAATTCTGCGCCTATTTCTTCAGTAGTGTGAATGGGTGGTGTGTCAAAACAAACAGGAGTGTCATTGGCATTCCCCTTTTGGCTCAGCAAGTACTTGCCATCTCTATACAATCCATTCACATACTGCAGAAAGGCATTGATTTTTCCAGGGAAGTTGGAAAGTAGGCGTGGGCATAACAAAGTTCTTCACTGTAGGCAGAATCCATTGTGCCACATCATTTGTACACATTGACTATTACTTGCCTTGAATTCCCTCTGTGGAGTGTTTTGTACTTGTGCTATTTCTTGATGTTTCAGTTTAATGATTTCCTATTTAAAAGGGGTTTCTGTCTTTTCTTGGAGCGTGCAACAATTCTACAACTTGTTCTTCTACTTTGTGAGTGCTCTATTTTGGGTGCGCTTACACACAAATATATATATATATATATGTCCTCCCAGTTCCACTTTTTTTTTTTAATAAGAGATGCCACCAAACTTAAAATATGCCTTGTACACCTACTGATCCCTCCCCTGTTGCAACCATTTTTCTCAACCCCATACGATCTGCTATTTCACATGTAACTTACAAGATTTGGGGAGACTCATAAAGCTGTGAAAGATCACTGTGGAGCTTTTTGAGTTACAGTGCAACACACAGCTTCACAAGTCAGTGAGAAAAAGAGCTAACATGGTAACACCATGTTTTATTTAAACTTAGAATTGCTTTGGGCATGTTCATGCTCCTTCTTCGCTAGGAGACCCCCACAGTGCACACTCACTTTGTCTTTAATCCTGAGGAAGAGGAACTATTTTTTTTCAGTTAAACTTCTTGGGGAGAAAAAAAATTGTTCTTTTTTGCTGAGATCTGCTCCACCACTTAAACACACATGAGTCGATGATGCAAGATGGGATCCACCCAAGAGTGCCAAGGAAACTGCTAGAACAGTTCACCAAGCTGCTTTCAATCATTTACCGGCAGCCCTGCTCAAATGGGAGGGGGTCCCTGTTAACTGCACATTGGCACATCCAAAAGAATGGCTGGATGGGGAATCTGGAGAACTACAAGCCTCTTAGCTTCACCTTGGTGTCAGGGAAGGTCATGGTGCAGATCATCTTGAGTGCCATCACATCTTGAGTGTACAGGATAATCAGGGGATCGGTCCCTGCCAGCTCGGATTTGTGACCAGCACTGGTGAGGCCACACCTCAAGTTGTGTGTCCGGTTTTGGGCTCCTCACTACAGGAAAGGCACTGAGCTGCTGGAGCATGTCCAGAGAAGGGCAACAGAGCTGGGGAAGAGTCTGGAGCACAAGTTTTATGAGGCTGAGGGAGCTGGGAGGGCTTAACCTGGAGAAAAAGAGGCTCAGGGAGACCTTATCCCTCCCTACAGCTCCCTGAGAGGAGGATCTAGGCATGTGGGGGTTGGTCTCTTCTCCCAGGTAACCAGCAATAGGATGAGAGGAAATGGCCTCAAGTTGTGCTTAGGAGAGGTTTAGATTGGACATTAGGAAAAAAATTCTTCACCAAAAGGATTGTGAACAGGCTGCCCAGGGCAGTGGTGGAGTCACCAACCCTGGATGTATTTAAAAGACAGTAGATGTGGAACTGAGGGATATAGTTTAGTGGTGGACTTGGCAGTGCTGGGGTATTGGTTGGACTCAATGGTCTTAAAAGTCTTTTCCTACCTAAATGATTCTGTGATTGTAGTGAGGTAGGCATCAGTCTTCCAAGTAAGAAGTGACAGGATGAGAGGAAATGGCCTCAAGTTCCACTAGGGAAGGCTTAGATTGGATATTAGGAAAAATTTCCTCACTTAAAGGGTGGTCAGGCATTGGAACAAGCATAGAAGAGGTAGGATCATCACCCCTGGAATTGTTCAAAAGGTGTGTGTGGATGTGGCACTTGGTTTACTGGTGAACATGGTGGTTCTGGGTTAATTGTTGGTCTTGATAACCTTGGAAGTCTTTTGCAACCTTGACAATTTTATGCTTTTCCTTCTTCCTTTCTAAAAGGAATAGAATTGTGGGTAAGAGACCTGGAAATATAAGAAAGAAGTGAGAAGATAACAGAATGATGATTCAAGGGAAATTTTAAGGAGTTATTAAGTATTGAAATTTTAGGGTCTCTGTGCCCTTTTCCTTCACTCAAACCTCTGACTCTTTTCCTTTTTCTGAGTAAATTAATTCGAATGCAAGCCAGGGTTTTGTGCCTGTAAATATATGCCAGAGTGTTTATTGTTTTGTTGCCAGTCGGTTTGCCCTTTGAGGCCTCCCAGCCCCTGTATTTATACACTTTTCACACTGTAAAGGGATCATAGCTCCTTGGGAGACTCAGTGCTAACATTTCCATGGTGGAGAAATTAGAGAAATAGTGGTAGGCCAGAGCTGATATATTGTTAAAATTCCTACCTTCATTATGTGGGAGCCTACTAAATCTTTATTTTGCAATCTGAATTCAGAAAGAGGAAAAGCGATGCTGAATTATTTTCTTTCTCACCGGGAACAGTCTCACGCTTGCTGCCTGTGCTTTGTAAAGGCTGCATACATAGCTAAACACCTTTTGCGTTTACAGATGCCTTTACATTTACAAATGCCTTTATCTTCAGAAGCATATTTGACACACTAGGCTGGCTTACAGTTTGAAAAGCCAGTGAATCATTCCGTGAATAGCTGAATACAGAACATTTGAAACAATCAATGACAACTTGCCAGGGCCTGGGCAGAATGCTCCCTATTGTAAAAAAGAGCTGTAGAGCGGTCTGTGAAACTCGAGTGGTCATCTGATAGGAAAAGAATGCAACCAATCTCCAAGGAGCTAAGCAGATATTAACATAACCAATAGTGTAAGTTATCTCCCTCCATTTGACTGAGATTTCATGTTCTGCTTAGGAATGAAAGAATTGCTACTTTTGCTAGTCTTCATGTCTTAAGTATTTTCAAATTTAGCAAAATGTGGCTTTGTTGTTGTTGTTGTTGTTATTTTGGGTTTGTTTTTTCGGTTGTTTTTTGTTTTTTTTTTTTTAAGGATATTAATTCTATTTACACAAATGTACTTTTTTCCTGAATTTGCGACATTATAATAAAAGCTACAAATACAGATAGTTCCTGAATCATATGACACTATGCAGGATTGAAGGTGAAATCCTATTATATGAACATTTGCACGTTTATCTTTTTGCTATTAAACTCTTAATAGCCAGCCCATAGCTACTAGAAGAAAACAAAATTAGAAGCTAGGGACTTGACTTCCCCCTTCTTCTTTACGCTCTACATCCAGTTACAGAAGGATGACATATCTGTGTGTGTGAGATGTAAAGAGAGAGCATGGATGTGTGTGGGGATGGGGTGTAAATATTTTAGCGCTGCTAGAAAACCTAATTTATTCAATTTACTGTGAATTGCACTGTTACATTGCTTCACATTCAGTTGTTCTCATCTCAAAATCTCAAGTTTCTGGCATTCCAGATATACCTACAAGATTTCTGTGGGAAAAAAATGTATTTTCCAGATCTATTGAATATAGATTTTGACTTGCAACCCTTCTGAAATCCAGTGTAAACTATTGCTTTGACAGCAACACATTTTAGATGAATACCGTAAAGAATTAAACCTAAACAAGCTTTCAGATGATCTGTATTATCACCACTCACCGCTGAAATGGAACTGCTTCTCCAGTAAAACAAAGAAAATCAGCAATAATCCACGTTTCCCCTGAAAGTATTACAGATACCCAAAAAAAGTAAGTAGGGTGAACTCTCTTACACTTTTGAATTTAGAAGCAGAGTAATAGAATTTCACACACAGGAAGAATGGTATTTGTTATTACCACATCTTTTCCTCTTTATTTTCATTGTGCACATAATTGTATACTTGGTGTATTTAATGAGTCTTACAGTGCAGTATGAGAGAGTGCTCAGAGATTCAAAACACGATGTCAATGAAATCAGATGCTACTGCTAAGGGGCTCTTCTATATTTTATTTCTTTGTGGTTTGTGTGAGCATAATTCTATGAATACGTAGGAAATTATGAGAAATCATAGCAAAAGAAATATACTGTGCCAATGGTGATTATATTTCTCTGTTATCGGGGTGTCTAAAAATGAGTAGCTATGTATTCTACATTTTACTCTACCACAACATTTGAATTATAGACATTTGGGGGATATTTTCCTTCTGTGGAAATTGGTCTAAGTCACTGTAGGAGAGGGGGAAGAATTAAATGGATGTAATTTTTTTTCTGTTCTGCTGCATTTCCACCAGAAGTCTTGGAAATTCTTTTATGGAACCTGTCTAAATTGGCAGTAAATGATGTGCTTTTCTACCAGGCGGATGTTGAATTGATTTGAAGGTGATCAGGTGCTGCATCATCTTTATTTTCACACATCAAAGGTAGGCATATTGCAAGCAATTAATCATGTGCTTGTTCATTGTTTTGGAGTAAATGCATTTACACACCTTTTGTTGCTGATTTTAATTTGATTACAAATCATCCTTATGTGTATCTGTCCCTACCTTAGTGAGCACAAAAGTGAAAGGATGAGAGAAAAATAAAAGACGCTTTTGCATCTGTGACACCGGTTACTTTTGAAACAAGGGGCATAAAACAGTTTACTCATCACTGGTATTTTAGAAATAAATTAGCTACTAGAAGTATTTGCAAACATATTTGGCTACTAATAGCAAAACACTTGTGTTTTACATGAAAATATTGTCAGTCATTAGAACAAATTCATTTTGTTCTGAGGGCCCAGTTTCAGGAGGTGGAGTTTATCCAGGATAGGCCGGTGTGGTGCTTGGCAGTCTTTGGGAACACCAGGTAAAAAATAAGGGGTATTATACAATGATTCTTAAAAAAATGAATTTTACCCTTTTTGTCTCTTTCTACCTACTAATGTAGACATCAGTCCTTACTAGTATAATTATTTCTTTTCACAATCATCCCCCCAAGACTGTTTGTTAATGGCTATGGCAATAGGAATTGTAGGATATTTCTGTACTTCTGAAGGTGCTATTTGGTGTATGGATATGGTTTTCACCACAATGTATTTAACATGAATGTTAAAAACTATGTAGGTGCTACTCTGTGGGATCTTTTCTGTTGCCCATTGCCATTTTATTGAGAACAAAGATTGATGCTCTTGGATTTTAAACTTTTTAAATTGTAGCAGATAGGAATTCTTTACAAAAACAGGAATTCTTTACAGACAGCCACACAGTTTTCACCAATTAAGACTAAAGCAAGGTTTCTATTTAAAGTCTAAACCCTTGTCTTTATGGAACAACCAAACATGAAGCTCCCGTGCCATCCTGTCTTCATAAAAAGTAGAAATTTCCAGACAAGGGAAATTTGGAAACATTGAAATTAATGGTTGTGGAATATGCCAGTATAGGTGTGTCTGTAATTGCAATTAAAAAGTAGTAAAGCGCCTTTGGGGAACAGAATTAATGAATTGGGCAAACAAACATAATTCCTTCATTTCTCTTTTTCTTCACTTCCTGTCTCTTCCCAAAATGGCCCTGTTGGTCATGCTCTGTAGGAAGTATTAATTACTTACATTTCCTGATGGTTTTAAGTCTGTGGTTTTATTTTGTTATAATTGCAATCATGCAGGCCTTTAAAAAAGTAATGGGTAGGTGTTTTTGGATAATTTCTGGTTTTGAGTGAAGAGATAGGAGGATGTAGTGGTGTGACATAAGCATTCACATAGGCATCTCCCAATACAGAATTTTATTCATTTAGTGGGTAAGTCTACTTAGCGTTTTATTCCTTTTAATTAATTAATTCTTTTATTGTTTCCTAAATCCTCTCCTCTATCCTTTGTGATTTATACCCATTCTTTGAACCCCCTTGTATAAGTCTAATTTCTTTTGAGTTTTAGATGGGTTATGAACAATCTCTTACTTAAATTGGGGTGAACAGATGTAATTGAAAGTGGAAGCTGACCCTTGGAGTCTAATACTAATTTTCCCCTTGTAAACCAAGATTAAGCTGTTAAATATTCAGAAAGCTCTTAGCCAGTAGACACTTTTTCGGGGCAAGGGAAAAAAAAAGGAAAAATGCATCCAAACCCCAGAGAAAGCTCTTTTCACCCTGTTTTTTTCGCAGCAGTTTTATTTCCTTCTATAGTTTCAGACACTTAAGACTTAAAACCCAAGTTCTTTAGAAAAATAAAATGGGTAAGACCTTCATTAATACTTTTGCTCTTTGATTAAAATCACAAAGAGTTTCAGCTTTTAAAAGTTCTTAGGCAAAAGGACAAATTCTGCTCTTGGTCTCATTCCGTAACATCAGTGAATCCTTGCCACTAAATTCTCTTAGATACTAAAATGCAGATTCTTTAAGTCAAAAGACTCATGTTTAGACTGTTGTTCATAACTGAGAAATCTTGCAATAAATTTATGCAGCATATGAGGAGGAGGATGGAAATCCAAAGAAACAACAATGTGGGATGGGTTCAAGCTGCAGTGCCTTGCGTACCATACGTGGAATCTTGAAACTGAAATGTCGGATAACTCTGGGGGCTAATTCAGTGAATTAAGTATTTGTATAACATTGTATACATAAGCCTGGTTGTAGTACTCAATGAGTGCTTTGGTCTTCAGAACACTAGAATATATTATTGCACCACAGACTAAAAAAAAAATTGAAAAAAATACGGATTTTGTTAGTGGCAAAATTCTGCGCTCTGGATAAAATTTTTAACAGCCATTTTCATGTGATGTATAATGGATTTAAATAAATGTGGGTTGTTGGCCAGAGCAGGCAAAATAAGAAATGCATTAAAATTTCAATAAAATAGCTTCAGTTTTACTACAACAATGAAATATTTAACAACATAACAACAAATATTTCAGAACAATGAAACCGTTTTATAGACAAAGAAATTCTTCTGTTGCCATCCTGCACACCACCGGGGCAAGGTAAAACTCTGTCAAACGTGAGCCGTGCTCCCGGAGCAAGGATTTGATTGCACCAGATCCTGAGCCTCTGAATTTGGGTTTCAGACATCAAAATATTTACCCGTTTGCTCAGCGCTCTTGTAGCACAAGAAGGCACCAGAATGAGGTAAGATTGGTGCATCACATGGATTAAGAGAGCAGTGCAGAAGAGAAGGGAAAGGAGCACTAAGTTTTAGTTTGGTGATAGTTGCAGATAACTTCAAATGTATACCAAGGCACCAGTTTCTATGGCAAGGCACCACATCTTGCCCAGAAGTGCTGGCATGTACATTTTCATTATTACCAGCTCTAGCTAGCACTAACTAAATCTTAGCTCCTGTCCTTGCAAATCTAGGTGTCAGCCAGAAACTATGAAGCCATATCACTGGGCATCATCACATCACCGCTTCATAAAAATCAGACACAAGAAGATGTAATGTGTGGAAACTGATTTGTTTTCTGTGGTTTAGAAGCCACTGAAAGCTTTCCAAAATTCCAGCCCTCAAGTCCTCGTGTATAGCATGATCTGACTATACAGTAGCTTTTTTTTCTCAGCTCTAGTTTTATGACCGGTATTTTATCTCAGAATTAGGTGGATTTAAGAATGGCTGCAGAGTTAATTTAGGATGGAAGCCGCAGGCTTCAGCCACTAAGAGATGAACGCCAAAATTACAAATTGCAAAGTATTTTTGAAAAGCGACTGTGTAGAGGAAACAGACTTGTTCTACAGCCCAGCTGATAGGGTAAAACAGGGGTGATATAAATACTGAGCAAGTAAATTGCTAGGAAATGAAGGGAAATTGTTGATCCAGATCCCTTACCTAGAATAGGAAATAAATTTACTTTATTCTTTCAAGACTGAGGCAGGACATATCTGCATAGAAATTTTATATGATAGCTGGGAAGCCCAAGAGATGCCATAAAACCTGTAAAGATGTTATCTGATTCCTGAAACCTGCAGTGATGTGAATGTTAATCCCATCCTGTTATAACACCTCCAAAAATGTGTAACACATGAGGGCTAAAAGAATTCCAGCCTTATCTCCACTACCCCTCTTCTACCTATAAATGCTTTCCCCACCACCAAGGAAGACCTCCAAAATAGCAAGTTGAGTGCTGTGTTAGTGCATAGTGTGGGAGGGGATTGTGAAAGTAGGTCTTTGTGCATTCCAGACTCAGTAATAACAATATCTGGTTACCTTCATCAGAATCTAAACATAAATCAGATCTTATTTTGCCAAGTCTCAATAAAATGAGTGAGGATGCAGAATGCTTGTTTCAGTGTAAATATGCAGCTGTTGAACTGAAACAAAGTTCATTCCACAACTCCAATCTTTGTTTCTAACTAGAAACAAGTATTTGCTTAACTGAAGTGGAAGTGCACTCATCCTTTATTGGCCTGTAAATGTCTTAAACTTCATCAAGGAATTTATAGAATTTTTCTGTTTCTCCAAATACCAGATCTGGATCATGAGAATATCATTAAGTATATGTTCAGTCATTTTGACTGCATTGATTCCTTATCTTTGGATTGCTACTTCATTACTCTGCAGTGGATTCTGCTCCTAGTCACTGAATAATGTATGTATTGAGGATTGGGCATACAAATGTGTAATACTGTACATATTTTATATGTAAACTGTTACCAGGGAACATTTACTAATGTTACAAGTAAATTAAAGTTCAATTTGTTATAAAGATCGTATTTTATAAATTAAAAAAAAAATAAAACACCAGTTAGGTGGAGTTATATGGATTTTGCAGTTCCTCTATCAGGAACAGGAACATGAAGCTCCTTTAGGCTCTGTACAATGTAATGTTTGTCAAAATTTGCTTTACTAGTTGGGTTACTGAACTTTACAGTGGTCTTTTACAGAAGAGTTTAATCAGCACATGTGGGTATTTTGGCAGTACCACACCAGCTCAAGGAATAACACCTTTTCTTAGCTTCTAAGATTTGCCTTAATTTATGCCTAAGAACTATTTACTACTAACAGGCTGCTTTGATAGGTGACAAAAGAGGAGCAACGGGGTGTTGAGGGAATGAGGATGGTGGGACTGGACCTGCCTTTTACAGACTGAGCACAAGGGGACAGGAATTTTTAGGCTACACCTACCATAAGTACCTAGACTGGAATCTTGTCTCATGCAGTACATGAAACATTCAAGGCAAAGGGAAATGTCAAGGAGTAGAAGTGCACAATACAAATGTGCTGGATACAGAGTGAGTTAACTTGAACTCTGATGTGTCTGTAATTGATGTAAGTCATCAACACTGGGGAATGAAAATCAGCTCATAAGGAGAGCAACAGATATTTTTCTTTGTTTTCTCTTTTATACACACTTCAAAGGAAGAATCTTCTAAAGGAAGAAGTTGTTTTGTGAGCATTGCAACTCATGATACTTTGTTTCTAAGGGTTTATATCTAATAGGGGCTTTTTTCCCCCTTCCTTTTCTTTTTTTTTCCTCTTTCCCTCTACTCTCTATGTTCTTCCACTGTACCTTGACCTTCTTAGGTGTCCGAATCCCCAGATGGATAGAAAAGTACTTTGTGACTTCTTTCAGGCTGCTACTGAGCTAATTTATTGAAATGAATATGTATGGCTGTTTGGCTAACCAGCTGATGAATGAGAACTCAAACAGTTGCTCATTCTGCTGGGATACAAATTTAATCTTTTTTTTTTTTTTTTTCTACTCAGAAGCTGATTTTCCCAGACTTAATGTTTCTGATGCAACCAGACTTACATAGTTGGATTTCGGTGACTTATTGAAAAGGTTTTCAGAGGGAAGGTAGGCAGCAAACCTGGGAATAAGCTTTGTTTCTTAGGATATCTAGCCACAGTTGGAAAGAAGGATATTTATCCTGGGATAAATTTTAGACTTCTTATACTTCCCAGAAAATCAAGGAAGATACAACAACACAGTAAACCTTACTTGAGCAATCTATCTTTGTAACACTAAGTCTGATTACTGGATACATTCTCAAGCCATGTAGTAATCTGAAAATTATATTTCCAGAACCAATTTACCATCACCCTTTCAGGCTTACCCCCCCCCCTTCCCCCCCAACCTCTATAGCATTTGGTTTCCTAAAGTCTGTCTATCCATACAGAATTTGATTTTCTCCTGTACTCTTCCAAATTCTAGATTTTTTCTCATAGTGATGGAATAGCACCATCTTTACCTGTCAATCAAAACCTTAGTACTTCAGCTTTCAGCACTAATCTCATTTACTTTTACTACATCTTCAGTAATATCTGCATTCCTCAAACCCATCTGTTGGGTTCCAATTCATAGTAATTTCAATTCAGATCACTTTTCCTTATTTTTGAGATTGTTCACAGCTATGATACTGCATGCTTATCTGACTTATGCTCTATTTCCTCATCCACAACTTCCACTCTCTTTTCTGTAACACTCTTTTTTATCTGTTTGTCCATCTCTATCACAGGTTTGTCCATGTTGTTACCTAAAGAGACGTAAAGCTTAAAGATTTACATTTTCTAAATCTGTTTTCCAGGCGAATTTCTATCATGAGGCCTGTAAGAAATTCAGAGTTGACAGTAGCAAGAGAAAATGCTATTATTATTTAGAAAGAAAAAAAAAATAATTTATGTGTTAACACACACAGGCACGTGTGTTTGTGTGTGTGTGTATATATATATAAGTATATACATATATATATAAAAATAAAGTATTTGTTAAAGAGTGCTATTTAGGGCAAGGACAGCCTCCTGGGTGCAACAGCAATCTATTAAATCATAAAATTGGTCTTCCTGTAATATTGTATACTCACCAGATCATCTCAATTTTTTAATCCAAATTAAAACTCATCTTCACTCACCATGTTTTATCATTGTGTTCTCCATCTGTATATCTGATGACAACTACACACGTGGAATAGCTGACAAAAATTCTTAAAACCTACGTGTCCCATATATTTTGTCACTTTGCCAGACTTGTATATTTTTCTTTCATCAAGGTCTCCTCTGATAGGAGGATCTGTGCTTTCCTTGGAGCATCATCATTCCACAATTATTCCTGGCTGCTTGTGGAAAAGTTGGTGTTTTCCCTGGCCAAACCATGTTCTCTTTTCTATGCCTGAACGTACCAGAAAAAACATAGCAGATTCTTTTTATCAGCTTTGGATTTATAGCAAAAATATTGGTGTTGTTGTGCTTTTTCACTTCACAGGAATGGAAACTCTCAGCATTGACCTAATTTTATCTCATTATGGATCGTGGGAGTTTTGTTTAGCTTTACCTTTAGCAGGAGCAGTGATGACAATTCTGATTCATTTTACTAATCCATGCTTTGAAAATTTCAATGCTTAGGAATTATTTTAAGTTATTACTTGGCAGTGTTGAGACTGGTTTCTTAACATATAATGCAAAAGTCAGTGAGACAGAAATTACTTAATTTTCTCTTTATATTTTAGACATAAAAAAGAAAAATACTCAGAAAAAGTAAAACTATCTATTCAAATCTTTAAAAAATGCTTCGACTTTCAATTTAAAAAGTTAGTCATGTTTTTATCAGATTGTTTGGGATGAAGGGGTTAAGTCACGTTAAGATTTCTTGTTCTTGCAGTTCAATCCTATATTAATCATATCCACTATGATCCTATATATTGAGATATATGGTCTTCTTTGTGTTCATCATGGAATGATACTTCCAGATGTTTGAAATGTGTTTATTGCTTTTGGGGGGTGAGTGTGGGTTTTGTTTTCCTTTAAGTTCAGGGCTTTTTTAGTCAACAAGTCAGAAAAAAACCCCAAAATGTAATGGTTAGACTAGCGTGAAACACAAACTAATGATCAAAAAATTCTAAAATAAAATTTTATTCTTTGTGTCATTCGAGAAACTGAAAACTGCAGAATTTTTATTCATTTCCTTATTTTCCAGGTGGAAAGGCTATGTACAACTTCTTCTAATATGGAAACTAAAAAAAAAAAAATGGGCCTTATTCTTTGAGTTGAACATGCATCCTTAAAACTGTGTGTAAGACCTGTATGATGCACCAGGGGAATGAGGATGCTCAGCACTGCCCCATTTTCTTTTTAGCCAAGCCAGTATTTTGTTCACAAATGCTTTTAATATTCTTGTTGCCTAAATCATATATTAATGTTCTTGGTCTCCATAGCTGAAAGGCATAATTCCAGTAATGAGGGGAAATAAGCAGAATGCTTGATGAAGTAGCTAAGCTACCAAACAACAAACAGAATGTTTCATCAACTCTGTTTTAACAACCAGTATGTGAAGCTGCCACAGTTTTGTCATTTTCTCACCAAGAAATGCATCCCTTTTTATTGCAGTGTGGTATGGTATCAAAAGGGTCAGATCAACTAAAATGTTGTGAAAGCATAAAATGCAACAGGAATAGAAACGAGCTATAATGAAATTAGAGAAAAAAACCAATGTTTTCAGAATTATTTTGTACAGTGATCCTGTTGGGTTTTTTCCTTCTGTGAGACCTCCTGCACACCTGCTAAATCCCATGAGAACAGCCAGAGCCAGCAGTTACCCCAAGATAAGTGATACAGTCTTCTGGCTTAAATTAGTTATTTGGTTCCTTACCCTTCCAGTATTTCATATTGAAAAGGAAGTTTGATATTTCTAAGACAGAACTCTTTTAAATACTTCTTTTTTTGGTCCATTTTCTTCTTAAATTATGAGAGATTTACAGAATAGAAGCTGTACAATTGAGAGGAAGAGGAGAAATCAGAGATGATGGAGTTAGCTTCTAAGTTATTGAGAGCTGAGTTCCCAAGGTTGTGTGCTTTCTTCATTATTTGTAATATATCTTTTCTAGCTGTAGAAATATAGTTGCATAATACTTAAAATAATTACCCTTATATTAATTTCTTCAGTAGTTTTTACCATTATTGCATGATAATTGCTATTAAAAAAATCTAATAAAAGATTCTTAAGATTTTTTTTTCTGAGCTGATACATTGAAGAGTATCTTAAGTACCATCAATTAAAACTTTTCTTTTCCATTTTCCCTTATGGCTAGTGCATTATGATAGTCTTTCTAGCATTAACTGCTTCTACAGAAGCACTCATATATATGGGAACATCTGTTAAGAGTTTTTGGTCACAAGTACAAAACAGTGTGATGGAGATGTTACAGAGTGGCTAACCCAAACATTTCTATTTGTTGTCAATTTTTCAGCTCCCATAGTTTTAGTGCACACGAGCTAAGTCTGTTTTGGAGGATACCAAGTTAGGAGCTCTGCTCCTCTGTGCTACTCACCTTGTCAGGAGCACAGCGATTCTGAGCCAATGCACTAAAAGTCAGCCCTAAAGGAACTGGAGGGTAGATGAAAATAGCTACAGGTTTTTTGAAGTGCACCACTGATACGTAAAGAGAGACAGGATCCATTTGGTAAGTATCTTGAATCTGTTAATTGCTTGATTGTTATTGCATGAGCAAGCTTACACATTATTTCCTGGTTTCAGATAAGGCACAGCTGGAGATCTGCCTGATACTATCAGCTCTTTGAAAGTGATTGGGCAATACCTGAATGATTAGAAAGGAAAACCTACAGAAAGAGACTTTTATTAAATACATTTTGCTCATTGTGCCAACTCACACGTTGTTCCAGCTATTTCTTATGTATTTAGTCAAATATATCTAGTGCTGTCTTTTTTCTGAGTACATTAAATGTACAAAGAAGAAAACCCACACTCGTGGAGACTACGGTAAAGATTGTGTTAAGTTTGGAAGTAGTGAATGGTCTCAGTGTTGCATGAGTGACATGAGAGAGACCAAATCAGTTCAGACCACGTCTGACAGTCTTCTGTCTGCCAAATGCCAGCAGTGAATCTCCAGAACATGGCAAAAGTGTAATGGCATTTCCTGGAATACAGTCCCAACGTCCTGTGGCCTCTGGTCAGATGCTTTCCTTAAGAGTAGTACGACTTTTCATCTTATCACCTTCAAAGGATTTCACTTTTCCTCTAACTTTACACCAGTTTTTATGCACTGCAGCTCTTCCTGGGGTGAGAGCAAGGTCATTACTTGCTCTGCCTGTTCTGCTCATGACTGTGTGCATTTGTGCCATGTACCCTTTACACTGCCGTGTTTTTTTCAGGCTGAAGGATCCTGGTCTGTTTTGTCACTTCTTGCACAGAAACATTTCTTACCTTGATAATCACTGCCATTCTCCTGTAAAACTTATCATTTTCAGTGTGCCCTTTTTGATGTGAGAACTAAGCATTTAACAGGAAGGTGCAGCATAGCTTTCTACATAGTCATGATGAAATCTGACTTATTTTCTGTTTCTTTCCTAATTATTCACAAACTTTTTTTTTTAATGTCTATCAATCATTTTACTGATGTACCTGATTGGGTAGAGCTTTTAAATGTATTTGTAGAGTTCAAATTGGTTTTTTCCATACACTAATGGCTTTTTATTTATCTATGATGAATTTTATTGGCCCAAAGCAGAGTCCTCTAAGTTTCCCTGTTTGTTGAAAGCAGCCATTGTTTTTGCTACTGTGAATATGTCAGGATCATCAACAGACTACATCCTTCATTGTTTTTCCAGGTTTCTGTATCAATTTATGAATATAACTTGTAACTCCACATTTGACACTTCTGGCCCTGTAAAATCTAGTCACTTTTCTTTATATTTTGGTTTTCCAAATGTGTGAGGACATTTGCCATCATCCTATGCTTAGAAGTGTTCAGTTTTGACCCTATGAGACACTTTTTGGCATTCCAAGTGGATGAGATGCAAATCTGATTTATCACTATACTTGTTCATTCCTCCAGAAGACCTCTATAATTTGGAAGGAAATACTTCTCCTTAGAAGGAGCTGTATTGAACCCTCATGATATATTTTATTCCAAAGCTCACTAATTCAATTCTTTATTATGAGCAAAGGATCAGCTGTTTAACTCTTGATTTCCCTTTGAATTCTATGCCATCTGTTACTGAAAAATTATTTTGTCTACTTAATTGATAAATTCTTCTACCAGTGTTTCATGTTGGGATGGATCATTGATATTTTCCTTGCAAAGGAAGATTTTTCAGAATAGGCACCTAAGTGGATAAATAGATTAAAAAAAGAATTTCTTTGTTGTTATCTACCCCACATACTGCTGTTACACTTAAATGTTCTACTTTTTCTGTGGTCTTTTTGCAGGCATCTTTCTTTTTATGTGTTTGAAAAATTAAAAATATTTTAATCTGCATTATCTGGTTTTAGTTCTTTGAAAGTTGTTTTTCAAGTTCATGTTCGGCCTGCTAAAACCTGTTAAAGATTAGGAATCCTTCTATCTTCACCATTTGCATACATCTTCACTATTTGAAAGCAGACTTCTGGACTGTTACTACCTTCTCCTATTTTGATATGTAATCAGATATTCTCAAATTCAGAAACATTTTTTATTAGAATTGGTATACCTATGACTTATGCCTCTAATATGGTTTTAAACAATTTTGAGCCTACTGCAGTAATTTCCTCTTTTGATGGACCTTCACAGATTTTAACTTCCTTTTTTTGTTATTCTTCTTTTCATATTGTGTAGTACCAAGAAATAGCAGATTGTGCAAGTCTGTTTGTTCCTGTATGGTGTCCAACCTGGCCACCTTTTTGTCTGCTTGAGTTATGCAGAGCAGCTCTTTAATCACAGCTCTTGAGCCCCACTTTGCTACTGGTTAGGACCTAGTTAGAAGTTTCTTCTTTTATTTCCTGACTGGAGCCTTAATAAAGCAATCGTTTAAATATCGCCTAAAAATTTGAATTTTTATCTTATGTTCTAATGAAATACATTTCAATTTCAAGGTACAGCTGGTCTTTCATATACATTGCAGTAACCACTCTTGCAGCCTCTCCGATTATGTCAAATGACCTAAATATTTAACATTCTTTTTCACCATGCTGACTGGGCAACAGTATACTTTAAATTCCATGTTATCTTCTAAGATATGTGGAGTCGAGTATCTGAAAGACACAATTTGATGAATTAGATGTGTGTATCTTCCAGTATCTCCAGTGTGCTGGGATTTTGGAGACTCTCTTTGAATTTGTATGACATAAGCATATGTTGTTTGTCTACAGTTGACTGTCTAAAAGATAAATTTCGAGGACATGTTGATTGCTGGGTTTAGTACCTCCTCTGAGCTTTGAAAAGACTTCTTGCATACAAATAATTAACTTTAATGGAAAAGAAATGATGTTGTCTCTGCAAATGCTAAGCGTTGGATGTGTGAAACTAGTTTTCATGTTCAGGCTTGACTTTTGATGAGTTTCTAAATTAAACCTCACAATGATTCCATTTTAAATGATTCCTTAATAAAGGATGTTATCCTGACAATGAGTTAGCTAAGAAACAAAATTTTAAAAAATCACTTCTTTTAAAACTGGGATCAGTCTAAGTAGTCATTAGGGTTGGACATATTTGTTTATTCTGCATCTGTATCCACTCAGTTCTGACATTGCGTGAAGCCAGGACAAAGTTTTCCATAAGAAGCAAGCTACATAGTGACACAATAACTTTTAAGCTGTTAATTTTGTTCAGTGCTGCATTTTTACTGTAAATCACTTGTTGCTCTTGACTGTGAGATTTCTTAAAAAGACATCATCTAGACAGTTTGCAGGCTTGACATGTTCTGAAAGCATGGAGGGTGTTGATTATAGGTAGCGCATTCAATTGGCTCCTCTGAATGAGACTTGTGTAAAAGTCTTGCTCATCCTGTTAACTGGCTAAGAGTGTTTAGTTTTGCCCTCCCTGCACACTGCCTGTAGGTCAGTGGCACGTGACACCCTCTATAATGTTTAAAAGTGGCTGAAAACTCAATAAGATCTTACTGGAAACGTGGTACAACATCTTCAGTTTCAACATGGCCTTTGTTTAATTTTGAGCTCAGCTGTCCCTGCTGGCTCAAGCTCAGTTCTTTGGGTGGGACTGGGATAATTATCTCCTGTGGCAATGACAAGGCAGTTCATTCAAAATGATGCCTGGAGCTGAAAACAACATTTACAGGAAAACAGCAAACTAAGCTTTTTAACATGATTCTAATCCTTCCCTAAATAATTACTGAGAGCTGACCTTTAACTTCTCTCTCTAACAAGTTTTGGTTTACAGTACATGGCTGGGTTTTCTAAAATGAGATTTGAATATCCCTCTCTTTTGAAAAAAATAAATGCGTTACAGAAAGTTTTGCAGAATAGCTGATTCAGTTTATTTTACTCGAAGTAATAAATGCCTCATTTTGCAGTACAAATAAGCATTGTTAAAAGCAATTCCACTTGATCTGCTGTATGTGAAAGAAAGCAAAATGATAGTCTTGAAACTGAAGATGTTTGTCTACACCAAAGCTCAGATAAAAATAGCTCTCATGCAAAAATTCATTCTTCATCATATCAGTACTGCTCTGTCCATTTTATGAATGGGCAGTGAAAGAAAGCAAGAGCTAGAGGATAGATTTTTTTTATTAGCATAATTTATCAAGCAATTATCCAGCATTGCAACTCTCAGATGCTTGTTCCTTTCTTATTTTAAACGCTAGCCAAGATCGATAAATAGTTTCTCTTCTTCAGAAACTGTTGTTCTAGAGTCACATTTTGGTCATTTGTCTCTTAAATGCCAGGAAAAAGGACTCATGGATTGTTACAGGATATTTTACTTTAACCCAAGTCCAGCACGTTGCCCTCCTGTGGCAATGTTTCTCAGTCATTACTCTCCCACTGGCATCAGTACTTCCTAATTTATTGTGGGCAACCTGCTCTTCTTGTCAGGTCATGCCTGACATTTTAACATGTGGTGGCACAGGGGAGGCAGGTTTTCTGTGAGCCTCGGGTTGGAAAATGCTAAGCTGTGGTTATCTGTAGAAACACTTTCCACATTGGGCATCGTGCATAGACTTTGCCACCTCCTGCTAGCGTGCTCTGAACTCTTGTAGGGCAAGCGGAAAATATCCACCTGCCGAGTCTCTTTCAGCCTTCCAAAAGTTGACCCCTGCGCTGCCCAAAACAGAGTGAAATAACTAGTGCAGGATGGAAGCTGGCCACGGATATGAGTACGTGGGAAAAGTCTGAGCAAAGAGATGTGGGTAAGGGTCCATGGTGACGCAGAGTCCCCAGAGAAGTGCAAAGGAGAGAGGCTTTGTCACAAAAACCCGGCCTTTTTAAGCAGTTAGCTGGTTATCGGTTTACACAGTTTTAGATCACAACAAACATAATTCAACCAACCACCATGCACCACGATGTGAACACGAGATAGTTATATAACATGTTTTTCTACCCCCAGTTCAGCTGTGTCTCTTTCCCTCAGTCCTTTTCTACTTAGCCGATGTAACAGGCCTGAGCCATGATTTTACAGGGGCAACAAGGCCTTCATTTTGTAAAGTTTTACCCATCCGCAACAAAGAGGAATAGTTGGATGTGGCAGACAGCTTGGAGTAGAGGGAAGAAGTTTTACTGCCTGATCATACCCCATAGGTGCTCAAGGAGTGCCAAAACATCTTCCATCGTTAAAATCCATGGAGATGTTGTTAGGCCTGGCCGGCTGAAGAGGGAATGGGCGCCAGTGCATGGCTGCCCACAGGGCTCAGCTGGCAGCAAACTCCAAGCACTGCTGGTGGCCACTGCCAGCACCCAGCACCCAGCACGTGGTGGTGACAGCTCCCAGCTCCCACTGGATCAAGGCAGCTGGCTTAGGAGAGGAAGGCTGCTCACTTGCCCTTGGCACCACAGAATGGCCCTGACCTCTTTTGATAAGGAAGAGATCTGCAAAATAGTGACAAGGATTATAATTTATCTGATTTACACCTGTGTGCACTCTACATCAAGTTGGGGCAACTAAAGTTTTGGTTATAATAGTGTTCACATGGGTGTTAGCTTTAATCTAGTTTCTCTGGATTTAAACCAGTTAATTAGGTATGTGTACTTCTGTAGCCCATTGCCAGTTCCGAGCTATCCACTTTCTCCTCAGGTTAATTTTTTTTTGTATAGCTGACATAATTTTGTAAAAAGTAATTACTGTATGCACCTCCAAAATTAACTTAGAACAGTCATCAAGATATTTCAAGTGGTTATACTTCCTACATTAGAATAGCAGAAACTGATATATAATTAGCCCTTTACATAGCACAGCAGCAAGGAAGGAAATGATAGTAAGAAATAACAATGTACAAGCAGGTTTGATGATGAATGTCTTTGGAAAAACAGCTGAAGGACAAAAAAGAAAAAAAGAAAAAACCTGTGAGAGAAGAGACATGCCTGCACAGTGGAATGAGCTCCTTTTCCAAGTCTCTGACTGCAAGGATGTGAGGAAGCTTTGGTTTCGAATCTCTGTAGGCACAGTTGATACTGACTGAAATACTGATCCTACCAGCTCAAGTTCAGGATTCCCCAAATGTGGATACGTGTCCTCTGAAGCAGAACAGCTTTGAGCAGAGGAGCTTTTGTCAGTATCTACTTGTTCTCTCTGATCTGTCTGAGAGCAAGAGGTTCAGAAACATGCTGCAATTAGAGTTGCCTAAGTGGTATATGAAAACTGTAAAATAATAAAATGAAACAAATAAAAATTGTCCTAGTAAAATAACAGGTTTAGGCACAGTGGTTTGGCCGTGTACCTGCAGATACTCTGAAGGCATAATTCAATTTTCATTTGTTGCATATTCAATGTATTCCTCATTTTGTTCTTGTAATGATTTGTTTTATGCTAAAAACAGGTAATCACGCTAAACTGAACACAATTAGTTTCCTTTTTCTGCAGTATTAAAATCTTTCACAAAATAGAAAGAAATACAGTTCTAGAGTTGTGCTGGGTGTTGACCAAAGGAGCTGCACACTCAATACTCGGAGAGAATGTTAGCCATTTATTTATAGCAGAAGAATTAATTGATTTATCTGAAAAAGGTATATGTTTACATCCTCCTCAAAGATAACAAAAAAACCTCCCAAAAACAAACCAACCCAAGAAGGTACAAAAGTCTTTGCTTTATTGGGAAAGTACCTGTGGCTTTTAAAAAGAAAAAAAAAAAGGCGGCGCAACAACTTTCTTCATGCATTACATAAGTAACATTACCACAAATTAGATTGAGATGGAAAGAGTGGCTTCCCTTATGGTGGTGTTCAACTCAAAGAGAGGATCTACAAACTGATGTAGAAAGCTAAGAGAAGAAACAAAGACTTTCTTTGCAAGTTTAAGACAAAGTTTAGCATAAACAGGAAATGTATATCCTAAGGAATTTATTTCCAAACAGCTGTGAAGGAGGGCTGCCCGGGTTATCCAGTTGTTCACATTTTCCATAGAGTAAAAACGGTGAGGACACAGCTGCCTCAGTTGCCATAACTCTTCAAATGGGAGGCTGCTGTGTCCTCTGGGAAGGTGAAACGAAAAGGAGGCACTGTGGGTTTGGACAGCTGAGGTCCAGCCTTTGGTTGTAGGTGCTGGTGCCAGGCTCCTGGACTTTAAGCTATATCCAACTGACTGGCTCACAGGATGTAACATCTGGAGTTAGGGCTGTGATCAGAATGAGCAGAGAGTCCTGGATGAGACTGAACTTCATGTACACGGTAAGCAAAGCAGCCTCAGTGTTTTCACTGTGCAATACAGGAATTGTGTTGGGTCCCTGCTATTGTTGTGAATGAGTTCCATCACATGTCTGGTGAACGGAATTTAGCCATCTGCTTTCAGGTCAAAATATTTATCATGTCCTGTGAGACTTGTTCAGTGTTGTTTGGGTGACCTTGGAAAGCTGGACTTATACAATGAAATTTGAAAAATCTGTTTCTTTTATTAGTGTAAGACACTTAAGGGTGGTTAGGTGACAATGCAGATGATTGCTTGCTTGTGTCTATGGAAAGAAAGCTGGCATTGGGTTTTGATCTACTTTGACTCTCAGTTCTCTATGGAGCATTAGCATACTTGAATAGGAAAGTCTAGTTCCAGCTTAGTGACATTTATTGATTTAACACATAAAGTGTTACAAATTCTTGCATGTCAAGGTCTTAACATAAAATTAAAATTATACCAGTATGTATAATAAGAGTACAATTGAAATACACTTCTCACCAAAAGCCAGAGCAGGCCTGAGCATATGTAGAAAGCCGGATGCCCTGTAGAAGAGTCAAAAGACATTCCTTCTGCTTCTCTCTTCTGGATTTCTTTGAGTTTCAACATCTCTCTGTACTTATTTGTAATGTATTTTCTGAATCACTTAGATTTAGCATCCGAGTGCTGATCTGCCCATCATTTCACTTCCCTTTAGTCTTGCTATGTATTATAAATATCGAAATGTCTTTTTAATATTAACAAAGTAGTTGCTTATTTAGACTAAGACTACAGATTAGGTGGCAGTGGGATGCTCAGGAGGAAAAACACATTACAGATATCTGTTTAAAGGAAAACTGGAGGTAGGTTAATAAATTTTCATCTGCATGTAGCCATCATTACCTCTTCAACAGAAAGCTTGGGCTTCTCATTTGCCACACTTTTTAACAAGGGTAGAAGAGAGATTGAGTAGAAGGAGCAATTTCAACTCCTGTCAGCACGTCCCCTTACAATGAGCACCGATAATGCTGCATTTGGCTCCTGCTGTGTGCTCCATAATTCTGCCAGGGAAGTAAAGGATCCTGTTGAAACATGCAATTCTTACGTTGCAGGGATATTTCACAGTTTTACTTTGTTGTGCGCTGTAAAGTATCATTTTCCAAAACATGCTGCATTATGGTTTCATAGTGTCTTAAAGATATCTTTTTGGAGAAATTGAAGTTGGAACACAGTAGTGTTTATCACTTCCGTTTATTTTTTTTGAATGATCAGAATTTTGAACTTTTCCCACCAGCAGAAAAGATGTTTTGAACTAAAAATACATTCATCACTAGAGGGGAATTCTGTTCCTAATGATTTTCACAAATAAAGTGCAATTATTAATTGACTTTATCAGTTTTATGATATGTCAGTAGCAATAGAATATTTTCTAGCCTTTGATGATGGCTTGATACAGGACATTCTTAACTGCAAATGCTATTAAAATATTTGTGGATATATCTAAACCTTATAGAGAGACAATAATGTAAAAGAAGTTTATCTGAGAGAAACATTTAAAAATATTTGTGAAATCCATTGAAAAGAAATACAAAATCAAACAACATAGTTTTAAAAATAAGAGTAATGTTAATTTTATCATTTAGCAATGAAACTTTTTGAAAATATAATTTATTAAAAGAGTATTTAACAAGTTAAGTGTGTAGCAGAAGAGTCCACGATATACACAGAAGTATGTAAGGTGATGAGAGAATTATTGTGTTGGACCTGATGATTTCATGTTGACACTGCTGATACTGAGAACAAAAGAGAAAAAGATGCTGAAACACTCCCTGAGATTGCCTCGTGGTTCATAAATCCTGCATATTTAACAAATGCAAGTTCCTGAACTCTATGATTTTTCCTTCAGTCATTTTCTAAAAGGTTCATAACAGATGAGAAGGTGCTAAGAAACCTAGCTGTAATTAGTCACAAATTGGAGGCAAACATATGGAAAACTTTAATACCAAATTCACACTGTCCTTAAAGAAACTCCTCTGAAAAGTGTCACAGCTAATGTGAGATACTCATGCTATTTAAAAAAACCTGTTCAGGTACCTCGTATAACAAACCATAGCGGTGCTCAAAAAATTTTCCATCCATAAAATTGTGCACAAAGAAGATTCTACAAGAGATACCTGTGACTTTTTAGTATGTATATAGCCTACAGACCCTAATCATAACCATATAAATTGAGCATATGAAAAATGGTGTCCCACTCAAACAGAGCTGGATTTTATGCATTGTGAGTGTTTATCCCACTGCTTATGCCAGTGTTTATCACCATTGATCACTCTTTAATTTTGGGTCAATGTTAACAGAGATTTGAGTTTGAAACATTTTGTGTATTTCAAGGTAAACATCAGGGGTCTCTGGAAAGATGTGGCAGGAGATCATCTCCTAGGGGTCTTTTGCTGTGCAAGGTTTCATCTACCTTCATATTCACCAATTGGTGAGATGGCAACTCCTACAGTTTTCCCAGGAAAGGTGGAAATCAAAGCTTTTTGGCTGAAGGTGGTAGCTACCATCCACTCTTGCTAAAGAACATTCCACTATTCTTCCATATTCTGGTTATTAATATTATACAGTGGGGTTTTTTTTAATATTTTCACAAAATTATTTCAGGTGAAACATGTGTGATAGCTTGAGTTTGAGGAGGACATTTTTAAATAATAATTTTAAACTAATACACAATGCTCTGCTCAATTGCACAGAGCCTTATAATTCATCAAGATTGCAAATGAAATGCTGTTTCAAATGAGAAGTCTGGTTAGATGCATTTGTGTCAAAAATCTCAGAAGAAAACAAAAATTCATTAATTTCATACCTCTTAGACATAAAAATTTTCTGTCACTGCTCAGCTGAAGCCATGTTACCTCATCTGTCCGCGATCATCTACACTGTAGAAGTCAGTGAAGCTGCTTTTCCTGTTTTCATTATGTTTTCTTTTTTTTTATACAAAATATGAGGTTTTGTAAATATTAAGGAGGAAAAAAAGTTAAATCCTGCAAATGAATATTAAATCCTAAGAACGATCTTGCCTCTATTCTTTTTCTCTCTCACACACACACAAAAGCCTTGAATGATTTCCAGTTCAGTGAAGTAATTTAAAAATACGAATGCTAAATAAATTTAAATCCAAACACTGAAGTCAAAACTGAAGAGCAATCAGAATGTTTTTAAGACTTAATAAAATTTTGAATGTCTTTATGGTTTCTTTGACCTTCAAAATCAAAATTGTTTGCAAATTTTTTAGCTGGATATTCCTAGTGTATCAGAGCATAATGTGCTCAGATATATCACATGGCATCAGGAAATAGCTATAAGCCTGGAAAAATCCGTAAAACTCTATGCCGTGCTGATCTCAGGTGCTTGGCTGTTCTAGTGTAGATAACTGTCTCTGAAAACAAATAAACATGCAGAGAAGCCAGGTTAATGATAAAAAGATAATTAGCTTTGCAGATATTTGTAAATCGTTTAATTGGAGGACACTGCATTTAGCGTTCTATAAAAAGTAATAGGTAACCATCAAACTATCATCAAGGAAATTATATGCTTGTTTAGTATATTGCCTATGACATGATTATTCTGATGACTGATTTACATACATCTCTGCCCTCTTATTCAGTAATGCTAGGAACTGACAAAACTTTTTTTTTTTTCATTTTGAAGAGATTTATTTTATAGTAAGTGAAAATTTGTTAGAATAAGCTGTTGTGAAAAATAGTTTGAATGGTTTGCTGATCCAGAGTGAATTTGTGTAGTAGTTGAGGCTTTTATCTAAGATCTATCCAGCCCTAGATTCATGGCATCATTTTGAGCAATATTTGGTGTTTTATCTACATAAAAAAACCACCAATCCTGTCCTAATTTTATAGGGAGGGATTGCGTGACAACGCAGCCAGCAGTTGGGTCTATCACAGCAGTGCAAGGGCCACATTTTTAGTGTTTGGTGTGATTCACAGCAGTGACTTCAACCTGAACATCCCATCTAGTTCCCATAACCATGAAGTTACTGGTTGCTTTAAGCTTTGTGAATGTTATGTAAAAAAAAAAAAAATAAAAGGAACTTGAAATAAATTTTGAATAAATGAATAATGAGAAGAAAAAAGAATAAACAGGAAGAAAGAAAATAACAACAACAAAAAAGACATCCCAGCATTCTTCGGGGAAAAAAAAAAATCAATCTTGGTTTTAAAATAATTTTAACTTCTTAGTTTCAGCAGGTATGCACTAAAAACATCCCTGGACACTCTTTTAAAATGGTTACCATTTTCAATAATGAAAGACTTTTTAAGATAAGAATTTCTGACTGAGCATAATTGCAATGTTTATTGCTTCTTTTGTGATTGTTTATTTTCTTTTTTTTGTTTTGTGTTTCTTGGTTTGGTTTGTTTGCTTTTTTTAAAGATTTGGTTTGTTTCAAACCACGGAACCTGACTGTTAGAAAGGGCTCCAGCAGTCTTCTTGTGTATGAAAAGTTCTGCCAGGTTTAAAGATTCATTTTCAGCTGTAAGGCTCTTTCAACCGTAAGAAACCATATTTTGCTGGTTTTGTTGTGGATATATCACAGCCTCTGGCCCGTGTGATATCTATTTTAGCCTGTACTTTACCACTTTACCTGTAGCATGAGAAATCACAGTTTCTGTTGAATGTCATGGTTGCTGCTCTCCCATTGTCTCTTCTGCACAACTGGTGATAATCCCCTTTTCTAGTTCTCATCAATAATCCATACAAGGTTTACTTGGGAGCTGTGCTTTGTTATGATCCAGCAGGAACTAAGCTGGTGTTCCTAGATGAGCAGGCTTAAGTCTCTCTGTGATGAATATTTGATAACAGTCCTTGGAGAAGGTACCTCTGAAAAGATGGTTAACTTGGCTGCATGTAATGAGAACCATATGAGGGTGAGGATTTGGGAATAATTTGGAAACATGGTTTTAATCTCAATTAACTGTTTATCTAAATATATTCTTAATGATAAACCACAAAGTATTATTAATGTATTAAGTAGGGCAAGATGTTAGTATGTGCTGGGATCATTGCACGCATCAGAAATTGTTACTTACCTTTGCATGGAGTATTTTGCATTTCTTTTTTTTTTTTTTCTTTTTATCAGAGCACTTTGGAGTCACAGTATGTTCTTTTTAGTCATTGTTGAAATTCCTTTGTGATTTAGGTAACTGTATAATCTCCGTGTTACAAGTGGTTCTGTGAGGCATGGAAGAGGATGTAAGTGGAATGTATCGAGACATTGGGCACCTCTAAAAATGAGAAATAAAATCCAGATTTTTTACATGATTTTTGTGATTTGGAACAAACTATTTTTCCTTTAGTATGTTCATTAATGAGAACATTACTGTACCAAGCCTAGGCAACTGCCCTATGCCTTTAGAACCAGGGAACTTACATAAATGTAGGCAACTTCTGTATAAATATCTGCTGAACTCTTTTGGCTTTGATTTTGAATCCCTGGTAGGAGTTGATAAGCTTTACAGCTTTTCTGCAAGTCAGTGTTCTAATACTCTGGGAATGGAAAAACAGTCAAAATGACAGAAATCTTGTTCTTTCTCAGCGACTCTGGAATATTTATTTTGTTAGAGAAGCATATCATCCTCAGAGTCTCTGATGGCCCTGCCTGTGTGGAGTCAACACAAGTTACACCAAATCTTCAGCCACTCTCCTTGAACTTCTCATTATCTTTACTTCTATCTGGTCTGCAGGAGGATTGAAGCTAATTAGTCATATCAATGTTACGGGTCATGCAGCTATTTGCATTTTTGGTAGCAGGTTGGTTCAAGACCTCAGAGATGTAAGGCTGTTTTAGACAAGAGTAATATTATTGCTAACCTTATACCTTAAATAGAAAATATTTTATTTCTTAAATGTTTTTATGATTTTTTTTCTAAATTTCATATTAAAGGAGAAGTTTATTCTTCTGTTAGATCCTTAAGTTAAATGGGAATAAAGAAATAGCAGCTGCCACTAAACAGAGTTCTTTGCAAAGCTCAAAATTATACAGAAAGCCACAAAAAATGGTAAGAGTAGCATACCATGAGCAAAAATCTGAAAATAAAAAACCTCTGAAAGCTGTAGACACTTTTAAACCTTTTATGTCTTTTTTTTTTTTTAACTTTTTAAAAATTTTTTTAAAAATCTTGTCACGGTGTTTTAATTTTGTCACCTTACTGAAATGAAATCTATTCACTTTCTTTAAAACTCAACCTGCCTAAGCTGTTTCTTCCAGCAGGTAGCAACTGAAGAGGTTTTTCTCAGCTGTTCTGCCAGTTTCCCAGGTTCAGAAATTGGAAGCAGAAAGACAAGAGTTTGTGAGAGCTTATCATCAGCCTGCTTCTTCCTTGTTCATCTCACCATAATGACATCTCTCAGTAAGAAAACCTCAAATCTTAGCATATTCTCCTTTTTGTTACCTGTGTTACTTGTTTTTGTTTAAGGAAAAGAGATGACTTAGGGAGTTCTAACTACTCACATGAGATGAAATATTGAGAGGCTTTTGCTTCTGCTTGTGGCAGTTTGGTTCATGTTTTTAAAAATCTGCTATTGACCTGTTATAAACGTAATGTGCTAACTGTAGTTGCCTTTACTAAAAAATTGCTTAAACTGTGGGATGAATTATAGATGCTGTGTATTCCCTGACACGATATTTGTTTGTGTTTCCTGTGTGGAGAAGCGTGGGCTTGTCAAACCTCTCCCCCAGTATCTCTTGCACTGGGGTGGCGAGGGCAGACTGGCTCGCTTGGAGCTGGCTGTCAGCTCTGAGCTACAGTGACAGCTCTGGCAAAAGTCCTTCCCTGTTCAGCAGCTGCGAATGTCATCTGTCATCCTCCAACATGTTGTCAGCACAGCTACTTAATATTTAGGTGGAATATTGGTCTATACCTACAAATGTTGTGCCTAAGCTATATGAAAATATATTTATAAATAGACTTTGCTTATTCAAGCCTGTCTTGGTTTGTTTTCCTGCTGGTCCTCGAGGAAGTAAATCAATAGTGTGTGACATTTGGGCACAGAAATACGACAGCACAGGTTTCTCTTCTTGCTTCCTCTTTCTTTATATTGTACAGTATTTGGACAGAAGCTGATAGCAGATCTCTCTCATCTAATCCTAAATCTTTCTTTCATCGATTTCCAAAAGTAAGGTAGAGCAGCTTTGGTGGACTTGGCAGTGCTAGGTTAATGGACTTGATGACCTTAGAGGTCTTTTTCCAACTTGAATGATTCTATGATTCTATTATTCTATCTCAAGTTATTGAACAATTAAAGTATTGTATTTGGATTTTCATGAGTTATAATATTAAAAAAAAAAGATTGTTTATAAGTCTTGCTACTTTTTGTCACAGAATAGTAGAATAAACTGAGCTGGAAGGGACCCCTCAACATCATCAAAGCCCCACTCCTGGCCCTGCACAGGACACCCCAAGAGCCACACCATGTGTCTGAGAGCACTGTCCAAACACTTCTTGAACTCTGTAGGGCTGGTGCTGTGACCACTGCCCTGGGAAGCCTGTTCCAGTGCCCAGCCATCCTCTGGGGGAAGAATCTTTTCCTGATATCCAACCTAAACCTCCTCTGACACAGCTCAGGCCAATCCCTTGGGTCCTGTCACTGGTCACAGAGTAAAGAGATCAGTGCCTGCCCCTCCTCTTCTTCTTGTGAGGATGTTGAAGACCACAATGAGGTCTCTCCTCAGCCTCCTCTTCTCCAGACTGAACAGACCAGGTGATCTCAGCCTCTCCTCATAAGACTTCCTCTCTAGACCCTTCACCATCCTCATTTTTTTCGGCTTGGAATGAGTTGTTGAGGGAAAAGTCAAGGGAGTTTTTCCATTTCTTCAAACTTTTTGAACTTGGATCTGCTTTTGGAACAGCTAATAATAATAATTTTCTGTGAGAGAGATGGATTTCATATTTGGTGGTACAAATGGGAGCATGGCATTCTCACAGTAAGGCACATCCTCACAAGAAAATCTGAACTAGAAAGATATTTCAGAAAGCGAAGACTAGCCATAATTTTTCTATTTAAGGAAGAAATCTGTGCTCCCCAGGCATAACACAGTTCACACTTAGAATACATCACCACAGGGACCAGAAATTGATTTCTTGTTTTTTTTCCTATGAGCTTTTCTAAGTTTGTAATATGTGGCCTAACAAGCAGTTTTACAGAAGTATAGTAATTTTCTTGTTAAATAATCTAATCCCCAGTTAGCTATGAGTCAGGCAACATTTGAGTATTTTCTATACCATCTCATAATTTTTTTTTCCCTTTTAATGTACATTTTGTGTACGTTAGGAGAGAGAGTCTGAAGCTTAGCCCAATGATTGGGTGTCAGTGACTGAGGATTTCATTCTTTGTATCCACAGGGTCATCTGTGTTTACTGTGCATCACAACAATTAAACAGAATGGATCTGTTTGGGTCACAGAATCACAGAATTATTTGGGTTGGAAAAATTCTTGAAGATAACAGAGTCCAACAGTTTACCCAGCACTGCTAAGTCCACCACTAAACCATGTCCCTAAGAACCACATCTACACACCTTTTAAACACCTCCAGGCTTGGTGACTCCACCAAATCCTTGGGCAGCCTATTCCATCACTTGATAACCCTTTTGGTGAAGAAATTTTTTCCTAATATCCAAGCTAAACCTCCACTGGCACAACTTGAGGCCATTTCCTCTTGTCCCATTGCCTGTTACCTGAGAGAGGAGACTGACCCCCGACTCATCACAACCTCCCTTCAGGTGAGGTCCTCTCTGAGCCTCCTTTTCTCCAGGCTAAACACTCCCAGTTTCCACAGCCACTCCTCATGAATCTTGTGCTCCAGACCCTTCACCAGCTCTGCTTCCCTTTTCTGGACACACTCCCTGTTCCTTCATGTCTATAGCCAATTTTTTTTTGCCAGATGGTTGCTTTATGTAATTGAGAGTATTTGTAACTTGTCATGTGATTTTGTAGCTGGGGACTGTGACTTTTAACAGGTCTCTTTTCGTCACAAGGACACGTCAGCACTTTTCAGGTCCCCATATATCAAGTGTAGCAGGTCAGTGGATGTCTTTGTGCACACCAAGAGAAGCTCTGCAGAGGCACTGCACTGAAAATGTCTGAAAGGAGCAGGTAGCAAACCTGATTGTGTTGATTTTTCTGAAGAAAGTATTAGATATGACAAATTTGTTGATAATGTTAATTAGTTGTACTTCTGGGTTGCTGTGAGGTTTAATACATTAGTAGGTCTTACTCTTTAATGAAGTGTAAATCTTGATTTTGGCTGGGAAATTTATATTAGCTCAAGTGATAGGGAGATTATATTGTGTAGCTACAAATCAAATAACTGAGCAGAAAGTTCCAGACACAAACCCTTATAAAATTAATCTTGTAATATCAGTAACAGTAAGAAAATACAGTGCTTCCTCTGTTTGGAAGACAAAGGATGTCACAAACAGTTTGAACTCCAGATCTATGACATTGCTTGGAAATAAAACATGAAAATATAGTCAGAACACTTTTCCTCTCAGATGGTTAGTCTTGTAGGAGAACACCGCCTGCTACTTTTTTGTAGGTAGATGGGGTTAGAAATGATTGTGAAATATAATCTGTGAAAAGACTTATTAGAATGTGTTAAAAAGCTGTGTGACAAAACCTTCCTCCTCTTGCTGAGCTTTGGGACATCTGCTCTTTTAGCTCATAAACATGTTTTCTTAGAAGCCAAAAATCAGTATGAAGCCCAAAATGCGGAATTTTCTTCGTAGCGGAAAATGTGTATTTGAAATAAAAATTTTTCCAAAGATGTTTTTTCTTGTATTTTACAGAAGTATGATAGCCTTGCAGGTGCTGTTCTATTTAGTTTTATTGTCAGTCTAGCAGCACAGGAAAGATCAGTTACTGAAAAAATAGTGTATTTATAACTTTTCCTGAGAAACACCTCACCTTCCACTCTGGAACCACATTTTTATCAGGAGCCCTGAACTCAGCCTATTACAGAAGATTCATTCTTCTGAAGAAAATTTGATTAAATTGCGTTTGGTTCTACGGGCTAAATGCCATTCCAAGGCCTTTCTTTTAATCCCTCATATCTGACTCTCTTGCAGCACCTCAGCACTGCTCCCTGCAGCACCCCATGGTGTGGCACCTGCGATGCTGACTGGCATGTCTGCCTTTCTCAGTTATTACATGTGAATATAACAGTGTAAACACCCTAATTTCTAGATGACTGATTACTCCTATACCTTATTGCTGTGTTAGTTTTATCCCTCTTTTTAAACCCACGGTCAGATCAACTTGCTTTAGTGAAAGAACACAGCACTGCTGAAAGGGAGTCAAGGGCACTTAACGACTTTTATTTCCCAAAGTTGGTTTCTTTTGGAGAATGATGACCAAGTTTATCTCTAAAATAATGCCACGAAGCATTGTCTATCTCTCAAATTTAAAAGAGGTTGTATGTGGTTTGCCTAATTAAAGGGGCTGCTGGTAGTGCAGATGGTCATAGTCCCGCTGATAGAGAGGGTGCTGTCAGGATTTGCTCTGAGGATTAAACTCGTGTATTTGTATTATATGCAAAGCAGCAGCCTACAATTAATGCTTTGACATTTTATTTCCAGCTTTTTTAACTGATTACTATTTGAAAATATTAATAAGAAATTGAGTTCTCAAGTTGAGGTCATGATTCAAAGTTCGTTGAAATCAGCAGATAATTCTCTGAGTTTTTAATTTATGTGGAAAAACATTAAAATAATTTTTAAGTTCCTGTACCTTAAATACATATTTTCAATATTTTCCCAAGTGGGTGTTGAGCTGAGAGTTTGGACTTCAGTCTGTTGCAAATAAAAAGTAATCGTGTTCATATATGTTGAAAAATGAAATCAATATTTTTTGTGGTTTAATAATTTAAGTTAGTGTCTCAGGTAAAGACTCTTAAAATGTGATTTATTTTAATAGCATCACTTAACATGATTTGATCTCTGTAGGAGGAAGGCAGTTCATTACTGAGCTCTCTATTTCTCAGCTGGCTCCACCACTTTGCAGCACAGTACTCTTTATTTTTTTACTAGGTCATTGGTTTCCACGGTAGGTCATACTTTCTGCTAATCAGCTTGACCTCCTATGGAGACAGAATCTGTGACCTTCTAAGGCTTCCTTGCTTGGGAGGTGTCAGTCCTGCTTTAAAGAATAACTGTTTAATCAGAAGAAAATTTTCACCGGTGAAATGTTAGGATGCACAGATTATTTCAAGGAAATTTCTAACCTCAGCACTTCACAGGGAAGTACAACAAAATATTGTTGAAAAACCCTAAATTTTATATGGAATGCTGACAAATAAAACAGATCCTTTCTGTAACTCCAATGCTGTTTGTAAGTGCTTTAGCTTAATAGAATTTTTGCATTTTTGTGGGACAGAAATGCAACGAGGAGGTTTCTTTTTCTTTCTTCAACCTTCATCATCTGTTAATGACATATATATTTTTGATATGAGCTTTCCAGTTTTACTCAATAATTTTTTTTAATGAACAGGAGGACTGTTAAAACTCTTTTCCTCCTCACCTCCACGGTGTTTGTTGGGCTTTGTTTTGTTTTGTTTGGGCTTTGTGTGTGTGTGTACCCATTTTGTTTGTTCTAATAGAAAATAGATTTTAATTAATCAGAACAATGGGGAAAAGAGAATAAAATGAGATCCCTGATTAATTTCCTAAATTTTGTCTGCAGTGCTACTTGTCCTTGCATTTCTACTTTCACATAATCCTTTCTAAAATACCCTTTAATTAGAAAGGGTGGAATTTCATTTCTTTGCAAACACTGCATACAGAAGTGATATGTATTCTATTGCAGATTTATGAAGAGGATGCTCTTGTATTTACAAGACATTATATATGACAATGTAATGAATCTTCTGCTTTCATGTGTTCTGTTTATCAGTCAATATAAATAATTTAGAAAAGATTTTTTAACCTATCTCCTGGAAACTGACTCTATGAAATTGTGAAATTAATCTGCTCTTCAAATCTCCTTTACATCTTGGTTGCTTTTTATTTGCTGCATTATATTACTAGCACATCTTTCTCAGATATTAAGTGATTTCACAGCTTGAAGAAGCAAGCACTTCTTACAAACCTTTTTAGAGAACCTTCTCCATCAGGACTCAGAAAACTACAAACTCTACAAAACCAAATCGAATTCCAGAGGACAAAATCACCACCTACAAATTACTTCCTGATTTTTGAAGGTTTATACTATGATATGGCATTTGTCCACATTGAAGAAATTCAAAAGCAGTAAAATTATATCCTTTATTCTGTAATGCATACATGTTTGTCAAGGCGGAATACCATAGAGAATCAGAGGACTTTCATGCACGTACAGCACTTTTTTTTTTCTTCAAAGAACAAAGAGTGTGTCAAGAGGTTTCCTAGAAAATTTACTTTAATACTTTTTACTTATTGTTTTCGCCAAGAAATATTTCAGAGTGTGATCAGAAAATTTATTGATGTAGGGCTCAAGAGTACACTCCCTCTTTCATAGCTAGACCCAACTAGGTCCCTGGAATATGTGTTCACCTGCATATCTTCTCTGAGAATTTAATCTGGCAGCAATATATTTAGAGAAATGCATGTTCTGGGTGGGGATTTCAGTTAAGCAGAGCCCCTTCCACTTGGCATAATACACTGAAATACTCCATCCTTTTATGCTATCTTTCATAGCTGGGACTCTACTTAATGATTCGTCCCATGCTGAATTCCCATATTCTTTTTAGAGGGTTCAAACCCATCTCATCCTTCAGCAAAACATTAAAGGGTTTAATAGTGAGACGCAGTTTTACCTCATGAAACTTTTCCTTTTCCTTTCCTTTCCATCTGAAGACGGACATTTGAACTCGTGTTCTGTCTGTAGGTACCATTGGACAAAGGTTTCCTGCTTCTTTGCACCTTCTCTTTGGATGTTTATATACATGCATGAGCAAATTATTTTTCATCCATATCAATTCTACAGTTAAAATTTGATCCATAAAAGACATCTGAAAATTACCACAGGTTTTGATCCTTTTTGTGGATTCTGTCTCCCTTTTGCAGCTCTTCCAAAGAAGCAATGTGCATATAAGGACAGCACTAAATGAGTCTGTTGCAAAATTGTAATGAGATTTTTGCCTGTTTCTGCTGGAAGCCCAAATGAGGCTTCTCTGACATATTACAAAAAAAATTCTTATATATTCTTCTATATTATTTATTTTTATTTTATTATATATTTATTTTTCATATTCTTATATATTATTTATTATATATTTATTCTTATAAATTCTTATCTATTCTTCTGATAGATTAAAAAAAAATGAAAGGTGTTTCTAAGGTTTTTATGCTAGGTGTTATCGCATTTTATAACAATAATATATGCCAAGGTAATCCTAAAAAAAATAAAGTGGAAAACTGAGAATACAGTAATAATCTTAATAAAGATATGAGAAGAATATTTTAAAGACGTTTGTAGAGAATTAACTGACATTTAGGAAATTATGTAGAAAAAGATAGTCTTATTAAATATTTAAAAGTTATTTGGAGAAACATCTGATATCAAGCAATTATAAACAGAGGTGATTTAATTTCTGGAAATTGCTGCTCAGCCACTTAGGGAAAAGAGTGAACATGCTGCTTAACAAGTGCAGTAGCTTCAGTAGCTATTTAAGTCATTTAGGTTCAGTGCTCTGCACTGTAGAGGAATCCAGAACTATACATACTTAGATGCACGCTTTTGTGGAAGTGATAGCCATGTGATGAGCGTTATAAATGTTTACAACCAGAAATAGTGCTATTAACTATTATTAGTGCTACCATATGGTTGGGTTTCCCCACACATGCTCTCCTTTTATCTTCACAGAAAGTTTCTCTCTAAGCAGAAGAAGCCCACCTTGGCCACCTGCTTGGCAGTCTGGATGGAAAAGTGGTGCTGAATGAGCTACTGGGAATCCCAGGATCAGAAATAAAAAGCAAGGAGTCTAAAAGCAGGATTTCCATGCGTCCACATCCACAAAGGGCCTGCGCAGTGTGTTTGAGGTACCTCTGGCACATCCTAGAAGCAACTTGCTTATAGTGCATGTCCAGGGACTTAGTTCATGCGTAGTCATAGCAGATGATTTTGTCTTTATTGTCCAGCAAATACTTGGTAGAAATCTGAGTATCTTATTAGGTCTTAATATCTGCTCTATCTATGAAGTCATAACTTAAAAAAGTTCTTTGGTAGGCCAAATCTCAGCTCATATATCTTTACTTAAATGAGATTTCTTCTTTTATTCAAATAATCTGGTTAAAGAGTAACTCCTTGCTCTCTATCTAAAAATGTGGTCTTGTCCTGAAATTAAATCTGCAAAAGTTGTACTGCCTTGGCTAGTATAGATATTCTTGTCATAGAAAGACCACAGATATAAAGTGTCATGCGTTTCCGCTAGCTTGAAATCTTGCAGCATGGTATGGTATGATATGAAAAAGGTACGTTGGGTTTTTGCAAATTTTTTCCTTTTTTTAAAATGTCTTTAGGGATTATATGATAATGGAAATCGTATCAATGAGTGTTAATAGTTTTTTATTCACAAAGGCTTGAGTATGTCTTCTCTGAATCTTTTATCAAGATTTGGACAGGCTGAGATAGGAATAATAAATTCTGTCCTGTCATCACTATTTCAAGGCTTAAATGCCATCATACAAATCTAACTCAGGTAATTTTTCTACAATTATCAAGAAAATAACGTTTGACTAGAACAACATTTTAAAATATTTAGGAATTATCAAAATCAAATGGCTTTAAAAAAATAGTTGTGCTGTGTATCAAATGGTACAAGACACTGACTCCGTGTCTCAAGTCATAATAACTAGAGAAGGATTGTGTGTGCATTATAGTAAACAATAGTTACTTGCTAAAATAAATTATTTAGAAAATGTATTTTTAAATATGGTTAAAATGAACATATTTGAAATTATTGTGTCACATTACGATGATTTATAAGAGCGAAGGATATTGAATGTTCTCATTAAGAACCACAGTAGACATACAATGAACAAAATCATTCATAATTAGTTTCATTACCTGGATGCATTTTTTGTACATTTCTACTCTGTGCCTTTGAATAACTTAAAAATATGTCTGATTTTATTAGAAATCTTGGGGTTTTGCCTCAAAATAATTTTCCCCAAATCACAAGGAATAGATGGGAAAATACATATTTTGTGAGGTGTTTTATCTTTAGTATTACTGAGAATATTAATGAGAAAATATTTATCTGTCTTTTTGTTTTCTATCTTGTGTTTATATTTCATGTTAATAGCACAGTCTTTGCCGTGTAATCTAGTTGTTGGAGCACAAATGAGAGACACTCTTTACTGAATTTTAACCCTATTTTGCCCAGTCCTAACTGCATGTTCTTAAGCAAGGCACTTATCTCAGTTTTACAGACAAGAAAGGTTTTTGCCTATCTACCCAACAGGGATGTTAAGAGGATTAATTTGTTAAAAGCATGAAGATTTGAGCAAAAGTGAAGCATTGCTATTAATGTGTTCGGCTCCAGTTTGAGTACAGGATCCTAAAGAAAACAAAGTTTTGAAAACTCAAGATATTTGCAATGTGACATTGCAGACAAAATCACAAAAAACTCTTGAGGTTGCATTTAAGAGGTTTAAGACTTCACCACTTCTTGGATTTTGTTGCCAACTTTGGGCTTTTTTGCTTTAACTGATGACTCTTAGTCCACTTCAGTCCATGAAAGGATTGATGGGTTTAAGCTTCTCTGGAAAGCCTTTTAAGCTATTTTACTATATCCCCACATCCCAAATGATGAATGTATTCACTCACTCATTTGTTCCTTCATTCAATTATTTAATTTCAGCCAAAGAGTTTGTACCCTGGAGGAGTCAGAGGACAACTTCTTGAGGTGTTTGAATGATACTGCAGCCATCAGTCTGATTGTTTTCTGTAGTGATTTGTTTTATTTAAAGGAGCCCACACGAGATTTGACAAGGGAGGGTTAAAGGTGTCACCCCACAATGGTGTCGACAGTGATGCCCCGTCTTGCCACACTAATTTGAAGTGGTGGGCTCTGGCAGTCTGAAGGCAATTACCTCTGTCTCAAAAAACATCTTCACCTTTCTTTCCCCATTTTACTGTGGGTGACTAGCAGAAAGAGTTTTTAATTAAAAACTCTCTTATTTCATTTAGTATGAAGTTTTTATTGTGGCAAGCCTTAATCTTTTTGTTTATATGAACTCTGGTCTGTGGTTTGGGTTTTTCTTTAGCACCCTTCCCAAGTGTGCCATAGGAATAGCTTTCTCAGGTTTTTCTTGTGTCTAGGAAATTATCTGTGATTCTACTCTGCCTTCCAATACACTGTTTTTATTCCCTTTCCAGTCCCAGCTAGTCAGGCTGGAGCCAGGCACACGCACATTTTGTTTAAGCCATTCTCAGGTTGGACTGACACAACTCTGTTGACTGGAGCTATTAGGAGAGGTGACCCAAAATAACCCACAGGACTGTGAAAGAGTGAGGCTGAGAACAGCAGTGCAAAATGATATAAACAGTGTTTATTGAGTGTAGGAACCTCCTCTGTGGGCAGGTATCCTCTGCTGTGATGCTGATGAAAAGTTAAGATAAATGCATTTACGTGTTTTCCTAAAAAACAAACAAACAAGAGGGGTATAATGTATTAAGATTAGTAGTAATATTGACAGACTTGAAAACCAGATCGAGCTGCTTGATTAACTTTTAGCAAGGAAAAAGAGAAGCCCCAAAATAATATATACTTCATTCTTTTGGAGTTGCCCTTAATGTCCCTGTGAAATAGTTATGTGCTTGAGTTGCAGTGATTTATTACCTCTGGTCTATCAAAATCCAAAGAAAAGAGCAAATCTTCGTTCTTGGTTCGGGTTGATTTGACTCTAGTGACCTCGCATTGAGTTGTGATTTTCTTGCTACATGAAATTCAGGATATTGAAGAACTTAGTATTCCTGTGGGAAAGTGGAAGAAAAGAGAAATAATTTTTAACGTTTTTATTAGCACGAAACATTGCTCATACGCAAAACAAGATCTCAGTGTCATTTAGACAATCCCAAAAGATTTTTAATGGAAAAAACCATGGTTTTAAAGATTCAAGAAGAGGTGACTTTGCTGTAACACTTGAGTGCCTCCCCTTCACCTTTGAGGTCACTTGTGCGAAGAAGTGAGCACTTTTTTACTTTTGCACATGTAAGCCACTGTTCCTGCAGTTTTGCAGGTTGAAAAGTATGTCTTTGGCTGGCCTGTGGTCACTTTTTTGGTGACTGATCTCAAGGGCTATGAAAGTAAACAGAGAAGAAGATGGTGCCCACGCAATATTTGAAAGTACATAGATAAGGGTTTAATATACTTTTTAATACTGAATCAGTAATTATATTTTGAATTAATTCGAGAAGAGCCAAGAACAATGTTTGTTTCATTTGGGTGAAGTGAGTTTTGGCAGACTATCAATTAAGTTTCCAGAGGGATTTTACAAAAATATTTTTATTTGTGCATTGTTCAGAAAAAAATCTCACATCATAATATACTAAGAAATAATAGACATCCTCTCAATGGCTGAATGCAGCAAAGTGTAATTAAATAATCAAATTTCTGAAAATATAAAATTGCTTGATTAAAATTGTAAAACTTGAGATCGTAACTCAGAGATGGTTTTCTTTTACTGTTCCCTTTAAAAAATTGGGAAACCTGTTTTAATTTAAATTCTCTGTTATTTCCTCTATGCCATTCCAGAGTGTTTCCTTCTTCCACTGAATCTGGGCAGTTTCAATAGGAGTGATATCACCCCTCTGGGCCAGATACTGTTACTCATTTTCTGTGTTTATGTGACTGCCCAATCTATACCAAAGAGACTGATGGAGTCCTGCTGGTCATAAGTGCTGCTAGCTAAGGGAGGAATGATATCCAACCCCTTTCAGCAAAGAGGTGATTAATCCCTCTAAGTGTAGTTCATATTTCTCTCTTTCTAGGGATTTTTGAGTGGGGCTTGCTATCCAAGACTGTTTCTTTTTTCACTATTGCATTCTCTTTATGTCAAGAAAGACTAAGGACCTGCACTTTTCCCTGATGGGGATGTAGTAAGTTTTATATTTCCCAAAATGAATGGATGTGGGTAGCTATAAGCTCCTTTAAAACCTTTGTCTCAGTGTTCATATGTGCTGAAATCAGGCTGAGTGTTTCAGAGAAGTGTGAGTGGTGAAAGCGACTCTCCCTCTCTGTCCACTTGTGCTGGGAAACCAAACTGTCCCAAGTTTGGATTTCAGCACTCCCAGCTTGAAAACCAGATGAGACTGGAATAGAATTTTAGAAGTATAGGATGTAGCTTTCAATCAGATGTGTTGCCTTTAGAATGGCTTCTCCAAATTTGGTCAGTCACAGCAGTTTTAAGGTTTTTTTAGAATAGCCTGGAGTTAGTGTGTCCTGATGAGACCTAGCACGCACAGAGGTGCTCTGTGTCCGGCAGAGGAATTGTATTATTTGAAGTTAAGTTAATAGGTTCATCTGTGAGCTATAAAAATCCAGATTCTTGCATCACAGCTCAGGTTAAATCTTGTTGGTCTGAAGCATTTTTTGGCTCTATTTTAATATTCAGTTTTAATCTATTAATGCTCTAAATTTATTATAATTAATGCTGCTTTTTCATTAACCAGCCATGATACTATTTTCTGAAGATAACAATCTGTTAGTAATGTATTATTTAAATGTAAATAACAATAAAATGATAGAGTTTTACTGTGCCTTTATTATTTATTTACATATTAATTGTTATTTTTGTTTTCAATGGCTTGTGATTTAAAAGCACTCTGGAAAGTGGATGTAGTTTCAAAATAGTGATCATAATGTACTGAACATTTGCTACTGATTAAATGATTGTGACTATTGAAGGGAAGAAAACACAATTATTTTTTATTGTTTAATAGCTAGTGAATAACTATTGTTAAATAAAATATTTTAAAAATGAAATATTTAAAATGCCTTTAGTACAATATGTTAATTTTTTACTTAATATTGTTATAATGTGTCACTCTTCCTATGTCTAAACTATGTTAGCATAGGAGAAGTTAATCACTGTTTTCAGGTTCTCTCAAAATATTTATATGCAAATTACCTCTTTTTTTTTTTTAATGAGAAGGGTTAGTAGATGTCTAGAAAGATATAGAAACACACCTCAGCAAAATATTCCAATTTTACGTCTGTTTTGTAGCATTACCTCCTCTCATATTTCTAAGAATCTTCCAGGCAAAAAAAGTAGATGTTTCTTTCTATTATTATTGCATGGTTATTTTTCAAGTGGTTTCTTAGCACAGATGTTTCCATATACATGTACATATGTATATGTAATTGTACACACACCTTTCATTTTCCAATACTTTTTTTCATGTGTAAACAGCAGGTTGCATTGCTGATGCCTTTTTGATGAAAAGACAGTGAGCTCCTCAAAAAACGGAGCAGGTTCTCAAGTGAGGCTTTTCCATTTGCTCTTTCTGATCCTTTTTTTCCTGCTCGAGGGATGATTGTTATCAGTGTAAGTTATGGACTGGATCTGACCCTGTCCAGCATCTTCCATTTTCTGCAGCACAAGCAGAGTGAACAATTCCAGGGTCCCAAGCAACTCGACTCTTGAGCATGCATTTTGGGTAAATTTATTTGAGAATACCAGGAAGAATCTAAACTAGAATCTAAACTAGAATCATGTTAGACATGTGGTTAAAAGCTGTGGAAAAATGCTTTCCCTTCACCGTTGCATTGCCCTGCTCTCCCCATGGTGTCTGTGAATTACCTCTCTTTGTCCAGTCCTTCGCCTCGTAAGGTTTTTCCCTGGTGTCATGCCTGCCAGATAATGGACTCAGGTGAAGTGTCTGTATTTCTGTGAGGATCAGTGTGAGATTCAACTGGGAATCTAAAATATTGTGACTCTCTTCTCCCAATATATTAAGAAAAAGGTGGTATGGAGATAACACCTACAAACTCGCTTCACACACATAAATGCATATTTTTCCCTATGTCAAGGTGAGTAGTACCTCGTCTGGTACACTGGGAGTCACTGGAGAAGAGGCTGAGTTTTGCAGTATAAATCCACAGCACGGAGTTCATCTCCAGCTTGCTTGGGCTGCAGCAAAATAAATGCACAGCTGTCTGCACCAGCCCATGGAGAAAAAAGTGTAAGTTCTTGGAGCTGTACAATGGAGCTTTCTTGCCAGAATGTTTTTTAAGTAAGTGTGTGCAAAAAATAATATTTTTTACTTAAAAAATAAACTTGATCTTACTGAACATAAATTTGAGGTTGATTCATGTTCTTTTCATATGCTGCATGGATATTCCTCTTTTTGTATATAATGAAGGGAAGTTTAAGGTTTGAGATGCTATGTCTTCATCAGAAATCATGAAGTTCAAATGTTTATTTTAATACACCTTGCATCTATATTTAAAAACAAATTAAAATTTTATGGAGCCATTTCTTGCCTTCCTTGGTGTTTGTAAACCAGACAGGACTGTATTAGACTGATAAAGTTTTGCAGAGCGTATTATAATAATGACATTTTGTATTTCCCTTGCATCCATATCTAAAAAGGAAATAAATCAATGAACTATTTTATAAGTACATTTTCATGTTTTCTCTAGTGTATAAACTCTATGATGAAAATTATTTTCTCAATCACTGCTACAGCAGCTTCATGTATTTCACCAGCAATTGCTTTTCACCTTTGATAAAACTGCAGAAAATATCTCAAGTACAAAATAATTTCTCCTAGTATAAGGTAGAACATCTTTAAACTGTAAATTCAGTGGTAATTTCATGGTAGATGTGAAATTTTCTTTACTCTGTTCCTTGTCGCTCTCCGCACTCAATATTTTCAGTTTTTAACTCTTTAAACGTCAGATTTTTCTGTTTTCTCAGGCTTTTAAAATGGAATAGCAGAACTACGAGCATTAACAGTAATCAGAATTTGAAGGTGCATTCATGGCAACCAGAGCTGGAAGACACATTCATAAATGCCTTCTGAAGTTAGGAAATATGAGAGAAATAATTTCCTGGTGGACATATGTATTATATTTGAAAGAATTTAATCACTTTAAATCAAATACACACATAGTAAAGAATATGGCACATTTTTGCACAAATATGTAGTGCTATGCAGAATTTCATCGTGAATATGTTGTCCATAATGATGTATGGCTGTGCTGTCTTATTAGATGCATTAAAACCTCCAAAGCTGAATATGACCTAAAAGTCACTGGATTCTACCATGTTAGGATTACCAGGCAAGTGCTGGGAAATCTGTTACTTTATAAGTACTAAAATAACAATTTCTGAAACTCCTGATTAATTTTAGATATTTCCAGACTGGATTTAGATTTTCAGATCTCTTTTACTTGTAATTTATTGTGCATTTGTTGCATCTAATTTTGCAAAGTCTGTGAATTTTCACCATGAGTTAGACCATTCACTTCAAGAACTTGTTCAAAAGTACTGGATGAATAAGGGAAAGATGTTGGTAAACTTGATCCATGTCTTTTTATATACCCTCAGGTACCTCCTCTGCAAATCAGCTTAGTCATGTGATTTCCCCCAGTTCCTTGGAATTTTGATTTAGTTCCTAAATCTTACACAGTGAGAGTCTTCATATCGCTTTTGGATAATAACATTGTTCCTTTCTTGAAGGCAGTTAAACAACTTTTTTCACTTTGTCTCTTGAACCATTTTAAAGTACTCAATACTTTATGAAAAAAAAAGAACTGCTCTCCTGAGCCTCAAGATGAGTAAATGGATCAGTTAGCTGTAGTTGCCCAAGCTTAACTTCCAGCAGCTGAAAATGTTGACCATGTTATTTTTCCTATTCAGGAGTAATTATTTGAAGTATTTATCCATATTCGTCATTGGTCAAGCTGAGATCAAGCTCTCTGCTCTTTTTGTATGCACACTGACAAGTCTGTAACGCTTAAAGGTAAATATTATTGGTATTGGAATTCTGGCCTCTCATTCCAACGCTGCAATCTGCATTTATCTAGTCCCAGTCAAAGCTGCTGGGTACTGGTAAACAAGTCTCTGTTCCAGATGTCTTCTTTTTGCCCAGTAGCCTTGTACATGCACATTCTGCTCTGGAGAGAGGCAAGGAAGGAGGACTGACAGAGTCATTCTGTTTTCCAGAAGACAGCAGAAACAGGCAAATCAAGCCAAGATTATAATTTTAGCAGCTCTTCATCATCAAGTATGTATGTTTCTCCTTTTACTGCTTCAAGGCTGTTCCCACTCTCAGCTACGTTCTTGTTCTTAATTCTCTGATAACTGAAGGATGAGAGTAGCTGGAGAGATAGAAGGGCTTAACAGTAAGCCAAGAGAAAGAAAAGGTGAGAATTTTGTTCTGTTTTTTAGAAAATAAAGACTATCCGGGCTCCAACATATGTGAATTTTAATTTAATGTTGCTGATTGATATTAAATGAAAAGGTATCATGAGGCATACCCACTTAACTCCTCTGATTTCCTGGAAGAGGAGATGCAATAAATTTTCTACAATCTGGTTCAGCAGATTGGCTTATATAAGTGCAAAAGCTGTGCTCAGATCAGTAATTGTTCATGATCAACGTACTGAGATGATAGCAAAGATTAGAGTTTGGTGAGTTTATTGGCTAGGAAATATGTTACCTGAGCATCAGAAAGGCATGTGACTGTACTGGCTCAGGATTTTCATCTCACAGAAACCAGAGTCCAGCTTTCTCTGAAGTGACTACATGGATTATTTTATTGTCTTGCTATAGGACCAATGATGAGGATCCTGAAAGATCATTAGTAGTGAAATCTGTTTTCTCAGCATTATAGGAAGTTATAGAGATTTCAGATGATTGGTTCAGTGCCAAGACATGCCTCTCAGCTTTGTTGTTGACATTGGTACTTACTAGGGAGGCAAATATTTATTCTTTCAAGAATCCATTCCTCTTCTTGCATCCAAATATCACCATGAGTAGCCACACAAAGAAAAACCTGTCATTTGCTCTAGCTGATTGGAAGTTTGGTTTCCCTTTCCTGTTCTTCCCCCATAACATTTCTTCCCCTCATAAACTTGATTCAGTTAAAAAAAACCCACAACACAAAAAACCAAAATCAAAGACCTTTCTGAAAATGAAGAGATTTATCCTAACTGCCCCCTCAGCTCCCACTGGCATTACGTCTGCACATTCTGTACTTATCTTCTCTGTAAATATCTTGGCTCAGAGAGGAAACCAAAGAAATTCTTAATTATCTTTTATCCTCTCTGTTGAGTCCTGTTGGTAAGAACTGAGGTGCCCAACGGATTCCAGTATCAGGTGCAGCAATTGTGCTCACACTGATAGGGAAGAGAAAAGCTGTAGGTAACCAGGAGAGCTCAAAGGCTCAGCACTAATTGTGAACTTCTCCAGGACTGGTTACAGGGTAAACAAAAGCAGAACTCAGGTAAGCACGAGGTAGCAGAACTGTTCTCAAGCATTATCCCACCTTTACATCTGAAATTTTTTTTCTTGTGGTTTCAGTTTCAAAACTGAATTTTTATTTGCTGTTGTTTCAATGATTTAAAATTATTTTAGACACGGATGACACGATTCAACTTGCAATTATATCTTGCTCTGCTTCTCTTGCACTGATGTAAAGAGGATCACAGAATTGTCTGGGCTGGAAGGGATCCAGAAGGATCACTGAGTCCAATTCTCAAGTGAATGGTCCATTCAAGGATCAAACCCACAACCCTGGCATTATTAGCACCATGCTCTAACTGAGCTCATCTTAGGGTTATGTTATAAAAATATATAGAGAGAATAGATTATTAGAAATACCTGCTGTTTCTATGTGAAAAGAGTGTTTCCCTTTACAGGAGCTATCTTGTTCATGCCTTTCATTTCAAGGCGTGCAAAAATTTTCTTGATAGGCCTGCTCATTCATAAAATAAAAATAAAAAGAATAAAAAAAAATTTTAAAAAATACAATCTTTCAAAAGCAAAATCTCTTCTTCACATGAAATGGCACTCAAAGGCAGAGGGCTGGAGTCTCTCAGTGTGGTGGTGTGGCAGAGCTCCTTAGCAGAGTCTCGTGCAGCTGGGAGCTTGTTTCCTCAGCTGTCAGTCACAGCCCGAGCTGCAGTGTGTTATTGCTTGGTCGCTGGGGTAACAAGTTGGAAAATGCTGCCTTCGCTGCTGCACAGGCCTGGCTGGTGTCTTTGCACTGTCAGACTGCCACAGCCGCTGCATCTGTTTGCTTTACCTCTCTGTTTACCTTCTTCCCTGCAGGACCTGTAAATTTGATATGAAACTAGGAAGAAGCAAAGCCCAAACTCTGCTGGAGAGAAATCCTGTTGAGTTGCTTTATTTTAACTTGAATCTTGGTGGGGGTGGGAGAAGGAGGAGGAAGTTGTTGAAACAGTTCATGCTGTTCCATGTTCACACAGATTCCTGGCAGTCCATTCTGCAGACCTGGAGGTTCAAAGGGGTAATAGAAAAATCTGGAGAAATGCCAAGAAGACAAGGCAAGGGAGATCCTCACCACAGTGTATCAATGAAAATAAGAATGTTTCTATAATTTCCATATAGAATAGTTTCTGTATGATTCTGAGAGACTACTTACCTGGTCAGAATAGAGAAAGACCCTTTTCCATTCATGAGGATGCAACAGAATAGGTAAGCTGTATTCTTTGATTTATTTCATTTAAATAAAATGTATTTGGAAGTAAAAAAATAGTCTAATAATAATAGATATTCAGATATCTATTCAGAATAGATAATTTAATTTTAATTAGTATATCTCTCAAGGTCTCCTGGGGGTAAGAGTGAAAAGGATGCAAACTTCAGGTTAATGAGAATCTCAAGGGCTCACCAAAACAATGTTATTTATTTCCCATGATCTGAGCAGTGTTTTTAAAGAAAGATAATTGCTTTCAACCAATTCTGTCCATCCTCAAACTTGAGCAAAATTTATTTACAACATACACTGTTTCTGTTTTTATCATAGGAACATCATACTGTGGGAGTCCAGACATCACAGAAGGAGGACTTAGTATTACAATTAAACTTTATTTTTTAATATCTAAGAGTTAGGTTCACACTGATTCCCTATATGATCTTCCATCTCTCTGTTGTGCTGTAAAGCCATTATATCCCTGCAGATGTGGCTACATGGACAGCAAAAATGAGATGTTTAAGATCCTCATCCCCCGCATCATGGATATAGAGCTCTGAAATGTTTTAGTGCATATTTAATGTTATTTCTAATAACCAGGAACAAAAGTCCCAATTTTAATAGTGTTTGCATATTCAGTAAGAGTCTCTACATAATGAAGCCAAAGCATAGATCTCCATGGATTTTATGTGCTTTAATTAGGCTTTTCCTGAGCATCTCATAATGTTTCAGTACTGTAAACCCAAGGAGGTTAGAGTGTGAAAAGAGGCAACAAACTTGACAATGATTTTACTGGGGGGGATACCCTTGTAAAAGTCAGACCACCTGAATGTTCTGAAGGAGCTTGAAAATTAAACCCTTTTTTAAAAAGGTTAATTTGTTTTGCACATGTGCATGGTACCATGCTGAATGAGAAGCAGATATGGTATTCTTTGCGTATTTTTTACACACTCTGACCAGTTACTATCAGCTGTGAGTTTCTGTCTTGAGGTACAGCACACACTCAACTCACGGAGCAAAGATTATCCAGTGATCTTCAAGTACTGATTTATTGGCTAACTTTCTCCTTCCTGATCACATCATGTACATTAAATAATATTTTTGGGAGTTTTGTTTGTTTGGTTATTGTTTGGTTTGGTTTGGTTTGGTTTTTTGGGGACTTTTTTTGTTTGTTTTTTTGGTATTTTTGTTTGGTTTTTTTTTTTTTTTTAGTTTTTTTTGGGTTTTTTTTTTTTTTTTTTTTTTTTTGTNTAGGGGTTTTTTTTGTTTGTTTTGGGTTTTTTCATTTGGTCTCTTTAAATACAACAAATCTCGATGTACAGGCAGTAGCCAGGAGATTACTGCATCCTGTATAGTACCACTTGAAATTAATTAGACGTCAACTCTCAATTAACTGTGCTTAAACTGGCCAATTCTTGTTCTCTGTAAAGGAAGCAAAACGTTTTGTGTATGTTTCATGTAGGTCATTGTTTTCCTCTGCTTTGGCTGAAGAATCAGCTAATGCAGACTGTCTCTGATCTCAAACTTCATTCAGTCTTAGCATAATTTAGCAATTTGTTGTCTAAGAGACTGTAACTAGAATATTCCTCTTCCTACAAAGACTTTTAAAGTGCTTCACTGATCATTTTCTGTTCCTCGTGCTAATCTCTGAGTTCCACTGAATTGCTGCTGTTTGTGCAGGAAAAAAAAAAAAGAAAAGGAAAATGATGTTACCATGCACTATATACAAACAGAAATAGAAAAAAGAAACAATGGGTAGAAAAAATAGCATCAACACAAGTAAAGGATGACTAGTAGAGGGTGTAGTGAAAAAAATTAAAAAGAAAAACATCATACATAATCTCACTCCCTTAGAACTCTTTGTTTTCAATTAACTTCCTGTAACAAGTTCCCTTAACTCCTGAAGCACAAACCGATATCATGACATGTACTACATTTCAGGATAAAGAAAAAGCAGAGGAAGAGCTATGAAGTGCAAGATTAAATTGTAGCTGCTAACTGCATAAATTAACATGTATCATAATATGTAATTAATATGTATCCCCAAAGCAGAGAATGTTTGCAGCAACCAGCAGTGGTCTGGTTTGTAATTACTGTTGCGAGAAACAGATGAGATTGTATTAAAGGTCTGGTGGCTGATTAATGGAGATTTCTCACATACTCAGTTATCACCTGGCTACCAAGAAAGAGAGAAACATCTTTCTATCACTCTGTGTTTAAAAATAGAAATCTGTCCCAATTCTGTTTCAATGCACCTTTTCTCCATCATGAAATCGGAATATAAAGTCTTGAAAGACTTTTTGTCTTTTGATCAACTCTAATCAAAACAGTCAGAATATGTAACAAGCATTTTCTTGGTGTTGCGGTTGCCAGCCTCTCCCCTCACATTTTTACTCATGTTATTCTCTGGAAATAATGCAGGAGCTGCTAGGGACATGTGAGACTTATACAGTTTTTTAATACACATCTCGTGTGGTGTTAAAATGAAAAAAAATTTCCTGATAGCTTTCTTTCATGAAGATTTTTTTTAGATATTTCCTAGGCTTTTAACACATTCTTTATTATTTTGTTATTCCCAAAGAAAGAACTTATTTTCTTCAACTTTTGTAGGTGGTACTCAGTCTATTTTACTTAAAAAACTCTTTCCAATTCCAGTCCTGAAGTAGCATAAATTATACTTTAGTTTTCTTCATCTTCTGCCCACAAATTTTATAGCTCTTTCTCCATGTATTTAATTTCAATAGTACAAGATTTCCTTACAAACTACTGGGAAGGGTTATTTCATTATTCTATCTTCTTCTTTGTAAGGTAGAGCCTTTTTATTTGATGAAGCAAAATAATTGTCCATCTGACTTAAAGAAAATTCCCTGCCTGTGAACAGGTCAGTGATTCGTATTCTACAGGAGTCAAGGTGGAACCTATTAATGAACACAATGTCTCACATCTGAGCCTGCTTGATGATGTTCTTCAGAAAGAGATGCCTCATGAAAAGAGAGGCACTGTTCTTAAAAGGATCTGGGAAGCTCACTGTGACATTATTAAAATACTCTATTTTTACATGAGGGTCAAGCTGGAACAGCTCCAGTGGTAAGGCTGTGGCAGCCGTCTTACAATGAGAACAGTTGGGTAGGAAATGTCTCCTTGACTTCAATCCCATTAATAACCTCCCACGCGAGGGAGGTTTGCCAAAGGGTCTGTAATGGATTCCTTTTAATGTTATTTTCTGTTGCTCCTGTCATTAGCTTGTGAAACTTCAGATCACAAGGTCCTTTCAACACATCTCGGGTAACTGGCATGCAATTGCTTTTTGCTTTGGATCTTGTTTGCTCTACTAATGGCAGTGTCTTTAAAAACAAAGGCATTTGTTCCTGCTCAAAAGAAATATTAGGCTGCATGAACCATTCTTGGTTCAAGAATTGTCATCTCTTGTAGATTCGTGTGATTTTGGCATCAAATGCTAAGGCTTTAAAACCCTCAATTATCACTGTTAAATGTTCACAACCTTTAGCTGGATGGTTCAGCAGAAGTGCAAATATGGATGTCACAGAAGTTGTTAATAATTAATATTTTTTATACAAAAATGTTAGAAATTAGCTTGAATTTATTAAAATATGCCCTGACTTTAAAGCTCCTTTAAGGCAGCAATCTGATCCAATATGACCAAGAACACTCAGGATCTTAACAGACCTAATTTTGTGATAAAAAGCCCCTGTTAATAATAGTGTTCACCCTTTAAATTGCCAAATAAGAAATACTGCTGGGATATTAAAATTTTTTAACACTGCCTGATGTCACACGCTTTTAGGACTTCAATTATTGCAAATCATTCTTATTTAACTTCTTCAATTAGATTCTGCTGTCTCAGGAGATGGCAAAGTGCTGGTATTAAGATATTACTCCACGGATGATCTCTGTCCATCACTCTTCCCTTGTATTACATTCCCTTCAATTAATCATTGTACCTATTATCAAGTGTTTATTGGCATTTGTATGTACCCTTTTATATTGAGATTGACTATATTATCTCTGTTCCTGAAAGAATTTTGTTCATATTTCTGTGTTCCTTTAACCACATCCTTTTAAAGTGCCTCAGCAAAACACAAACTTAATGTCCTAGCTTTGAATAATTTTAAATTCCTTTGAATCTATTCTGTAGTCTCTGCTCTCCCACCTTTTAGGTTGTCTTCTTCTCCACAGAAGTGACCACGACCTCCTTTTCTGCCTCTTTCCAGTCTCTTCCAACCCCTCCCATCCACTCCACTGTTCATATCTTCCCATCAATTCAAATATCCTTGTTCTCCAGGCCCCACCTCCTTCCACGTGCCATCCTTCTTCCTTGAAGAAGAGTAGGATCCTTCACACACCTTGGATCCTACTCTCCAAACCAAAGCTTCTTGATCTGTGTAACTCCTAGGTCCTTTTTCCAGCTTGTTGCTGATTTCTCCCTCTTTTTTAAATTCTCATGGATGGTGCTGCTGCCCGTACTCCAGTAGTGATGCCTTGCTTCCTTTGCTGGCCACGTCTACGTTCACACCCACAAGTTTTCTGCTCTAAAAAAGGCTTCAAAATAAAAGGGCTCAGTCCCCTGCCCAAATCTTCCCAGAGGAGTAGGACACATTTCCTACATGGATTACAGATTACCATCTCTATTTTATTTTTTTTTAACTCTTCAAAATGAAGGTGAGAGGTAAGGGAAGAAGAGAGATTCCCTGCCATAAAATGACTGTTTAAATGACTCTTGCAGTTATTGAGTCACTACAGCTTCAAAGAATAATTCCCATGAAAACCAAATGAGCTCTGCCTCACATACACTCCATTTTTAGAATTTTAAGTCTGATAAGAACACCTAAAAGCCAGTCATATTTCCTGGTATAAATACCATTCTAAGAATACAGAAAAAAAGAATATTGTAACATCATGAGAATGATAACTATTCGTGGAGGTTGTCCCACAGGGGAAACCTGCTGCTGGTACCTCCAACAGCGTTCCCTCACCATCTCCTTGATGATCTCCACTACATTTTAGGAGTGCAGGCAGACTGTTCCCTACCAGAGGTACCAGCAAAGCATGCTCATGGTTGTTGTAGCTATTGTAGGACTGATTATTGGCTGCAAATCATTCATACCCTTTTCCATTATATGTAAAAAGAAATATCTCACCTTTATACTGTTGTCTATGAAAATTCTTGACTGACTGAAGCTTCCCCCCCACCCCCCCCAAGCTGAACTTTTAAAAATATAACTTTTTCCCTAATATTCCCTCTCACCTAAGGTAAAGTGATGGTTTACTAACTCATTTATTTGCCAACTAGATTATTCTATCATTTTGTGGCTTTTCTTTTTAATTTTTTTATTTTACTGGAATCTAGGACATTGCTGTTATAACATCTCTGCTGCTGGATGTCATCTTTGGTGTGGATACGTTTCCATCACTGTATCCATTCTCCATTCTTAATTCATGTGAAATGTCAGGTTTTGTTTCACCACCACCAGGTTCACAACATCCTAAACTGACAACATCTTGAAATTGGTGAGTCTTGCACAACGAAGAAGGGAGGGGAAAATATCCAAATTTGGAAAGATTTTTCTATTTATTCTCTTGTAATCTCTTTCTCAGACAGCCTTTTGAATTGCATTATTTTATCTAAATTCAACTGAATAGTGCTAACCAAAAGTATTTTCTTCTGTTTCGGCCAGTAGAACAGTTAACAGTACAGTGCTTTTTATTTAGTGTTTGTATAAAGGGCATTTCTAAAAAACTTTGTCATAACTGGATTTCTTTTTGAAATAATAAATTAGCAGAATTATTTTATAGCCTGAAATTTATTTCATAGAACAACACTTCCTGCTATGTTTGTGTGTGCCATAGTATTGTTTTTAAAATCTTCTATCTTTATATAAATCCTTACTACCAAAAATCCCTGAAGACACGATGATAATTATCTAAACATTTGTATTTTGGCATTTCTTTAAGGAGTGGTTTATTGCATGTGTCTTGACTTGTGTGCCCAAGTCATGTCAGAGTAAAATAAAAGAGGATATTTTTTCTTTACTTGTTTTTGATGACCATCTAATCGCTTTTCAAAAAAAAAAGGTGATTATTTTCTAAATTATGGATGCTTGTGATTTGAATGTCCAAAACCTTAGGTACTAAAATTCTTCTGGATTCAGCAGAACAGCTTTTCAGAATAAATATTTCTCATAAATCCCTTTGATGTAAAGATGTTGGGATGTTCTTTCTTCCTATTCTCTCTCTCTTTGATGGTGTTATTACTTTTGCTCAACAGACAGACAGCAAGCATGCAAGCAAGAGGGTTTTATGGCCTTGAAATCTTCTTCAACTATGATTATAGGAGTATTAAAATCAAATATCATTTATATTTGGAAGATAATGTTACTAGCTAAAAGTTAACTTGTCAGAAATTAGTCAGTAATCACCATCATAAAATTTTCCTTTATTTCTTTCTGATACCAGATGTATCAGCAAATTACTGGTTAAGACACTACTTTTACCATCCTGCCACCTTTGCAGGGGCTCATCAGTGGTGGGATTTGACCTTTTTATAGCTAATGACTGATAGAGATAATGTAGGAATAGGCTATAAGGGACTTCAAAAATGAAGATAAGGGCTTATGTTTGTAAAATAAAACAAATGGAAACCTGTGAACAGATGACAAAGACAAAGCAAAGGGCTTACAGAAACGACCTCTTGAGCAATGTTTTCTGGAGGCATATTGATTTTGTGTGAGATTGCCTTTGTCAAGAACAAAGGGAAAGGATTGCAGCTATTGATATATGATGAAACTTTAGACAAGAACTATCTTGAAGTGGAGGCACGATAGGAAAGCTGGTTCTAAAGTCTCCAACACACATGAGAATCTAGAGCAGTCAGAAGTGTCACACACGGCTGAGTGACAGACAGGGTGCTGTCCACAGAAAGAAGACAGTGGAAAGTCTTTGAGGAAGAAGAGTAGAGGTAGGAGAGTTTTGAGTTACCGAGGGATTGTGGTCTGAGACTTGGAAGGAAGACCTAATATGTAATGCAGAGTAATAATAATGTGCAGCACCAAATGTTGGTGTATCTGGGTTCCAATTGTTTGGTTTGAGGCTCTGCAACAAGCCCCCTCCGGGCTCTTTGATAAGACACTGAACACTTCTGTGTCTTTGTTTCCCCATCTGCCAATGAGTGATAAAAATCTAATTCACAGGTGTATTGTGTGGCTTGGTTAATGAATATTTTGAGGGTTTTTTTGCAGTCATCAGATGGCACAACTATAGGAATGCTAAAGTTATTAGTTAGCAATCACCACTGAATTCAGGAGGTCAGAAAAGGCCCTGGTGTCTGAAGCTCCATGTACTTAATGTAAATTACTTTGTGATATGTATCAAAATTGTTTGGTAAGACAATAATCTGGGACCAGAAGAAAAAAAAGATTGAACTAAAAAAAAAAGCCAAAAAGATAAAGTGCAACTGATTTTCAGTTCATTATCCCTGTCATGATGACAGCAAACCTAGAGTAAAGAGAATGCTTAAAAAAAATTGCCTAGAAGAATTAGGACATGAAAAAGCTGTATCATTTATTAACAGCAAAACCTCCTGACAAAAAAAGAGCTCTGAAATCCAAGTAGATAGAACCGAATGTTATGTTTCAGCTGAAGGAGAATGCTGATTGCAGCAGGAATTAGGCACAACTAATAATGCAGAATGGAAAACGAATGTTCATAGTATGCAAAAATGCATAAATAAGACTGTATTTCTAAAAAAAATGAAGGAGAATAGGGGGAAAACCGCCAGCAGTGCCGATGTCATGAGTCCTGCTCACAGTCTGGATTGATTGATTTATTATGAATTTTAAATATTTTAGGTGTTGATAGAATGTCCATCCCCATCAATTATTTTAAAATGTTTATGGGGAAGTGCACAGATATGGAGAAATGTATTTTAACCCTGAGTTGCTAAGACTCTTTTTCATGCTTTTCTTTCTTACCATCCTTGATCTGATTTATCTCCTCTAGCATCTTTTCTCCCAATTCTAAATCCTTATTTCCAGTAATTTATAGTGCAATATAATTATGAAAAGAATTCTTAAGATTGATGCTATGTATTATTAGTTGTGGCTGTTTAACAAATCAGCCTGTTCTATTTGGATTTATTGTTGTGTATACAGTTTTGTGAGAAGTAAATTTTCTCCTTCATGTTAGCTGCTTGTAACATGTATTTCATGTATGCTCCCCTATGACTTACTCCAGACTTTAAAAAGTATAAAGCAAGGTTTTGTTAACTCATTTCTGAGGTAATTCATGTTGTACTCCTTTGACAACAAAATATTTGGAGGAGGCAGAACTGGAATAGGGTGAAACTAAAGGTTTTGGTACCAGAGCAAGAGATGAGTTGGCAGAACCAAGGTTTCTGAAGCATGACCAGGAGCTTCTCCAACAGCAGCCTAAGGAATGATTCACTTCCAGGGAGTGGGTCACAGGGAGAGGCCTGCAATTTGACAGACTGATCTGACATTTATTAATTAAACACTTTCTTTAACTGGAAAGCAGATTCCTTTCTTTCTATTGCCATCCATACAATTTAATCCTTCCCTAAATTCAAGTACAGCTGTTGAAAGTAGTTTTTTGTTTCCCCTCTCTTGTTGAATCAGACATTTAATGTTTCACTGACTTTTCTTTATAGGCCCTCCCAGTGTCCACAAAACTGAAAGTATTGCTCCTGAAAATTAATGTAAGACAATCTGTTTAACAGATTTCCCATATTATACAGGAAATCAAGCCTAACTTTGTATTGTGGGCAATGCACTGGAATGCCTGTGTATTGTCCTCCAGCACTCAGATGAGCAACTGGAAATTAAAGCATGGCTCTACATCAGCATGCTGGCACCTTGTTTTAGCTAATGAAACAACAGTAAAACTCAAGGTAAACCATGCCTGCCAAAGCTATCTGAAGTTCATAAGAGTAATTAAGTTATAAACCCAGAAGAATAATTAAAATATGCAAAACTTCTATTGATCTTGAGCATCTGGTGACTTGTCAGTAAGCACAGACACTAAACCAGCCCACTTCAACATGCTGTTAATTTGCAGTCTTTGATTAGATAGAATTTTTTTGGTATGTATCCATAAAACTACAAGGATATTCCCTGCCATTCATTAGATTCCTTTTAATAAATGACCTCGGTTTTGTATCCCAGCAGGGAGGTTTGCAACACGGAATGTTCCTGTCAATTGAAAATTGATCTTTTCCACAGGATGTTCCAAAAGATTAAGCAGGTATCTTTAGGCATGAGACCCAGGTCACCTCCATTCTGTAAGTAGCATGGGTAGTTTTATTTTTGGCTTATTTATTTTTTTTTTTTAGATCTGCAACTTCAGCCAAGAACACTGTCTTTGAGATGACAGGATTTACCTCTTCTATGAACTTTGAAAAAAAAAAATGTAACTCATGAGGTAGATAGATACACGAAAAAATAAACAGTCTCAGTAGAATATGACTCAGTGGAATAGTCTCAGATGGATAATGACTACACTTGCATCAAGTGGAAGATAATAATACCTTTCTCTATAGAGATGTTTCACAGTATATTGATCTTTGTGGGATTATTTTTTCTCTGCCTTAAAACCTACCACCAAACAACAGACCTTTTCATTTCAAATAACATATATAGTTTGTGTTTTGATGGACTAGAACCATAGGGCCAGGTCATGCCCTGTTAAATTCCATCAATGGCAGCAGAGTAGAACTTGGAATAATGTCAGCTGAAATATCTTGCTGACAAATTACCATTTCCAAGTCTGAATAAACTAGACAGTAAAAAAACCCCACCAAGTCCTACAAGGCATCCTGGGGGGGAAAAAAAAAAGAAAAAGAAAAAAAAAGAGGAAAAAATTTGAAAGAAAACGAACTCTAATCAACCAACCGAAAAAAAAAAGTAATAGAAAATCTTATATGCAGTGTGGTTATCTGAAAATTGTTGTAGTTGCAGATTGCATTACAGTTTGAAAGTGGATACAGATTCTTAGAAAGGTACCTAAGCTCACGAGGTCCCAGAACAATTTTAGGCCATTTTAAGATATTTTGCTCATGAAACACCACAATACTTCAAAATGTCCGGCTTTAGTGAGACATCCAGAGAAGATCTCTCTTTTCAGCTAAGTTGCTTTTTGAGCAGAGCACATTCACTTGGTGCAGATTGAAATTGTGGGTCCTGGGAATGGTCGCATTAAGCCCTGCAGAGGAAAACCACTGGGCTTTGCAAATTCCAGAGTCAGCACTGTGTCGGGAGAGTCTGGAGTGCAACACCTGCCCAGGCACACGCAGGAGGCCCTGTCAGTCACACCCGCAATCCTTTTTGCCAATGTCCGTGCAAATCCGACTGCTGCATCCCACTCTGTCTGTGTAATATGTGTGTAATCTGTCATTCAACACTCTAAACTCTGGCAATGACTGTGCCCATAATATTGGATTTGCTTTTGAGAGGTGTGGCTTGAAATGGAGGATCTAGTCCTGGAACTGCTGCAAAGCAGACGTTAAAGAAGTAATGGAAGCCACTGCTTCAATCTTCTCTGGACTCATTCCATTTGGTCAGTTTAATATTGATATATATTAGATGAGTTGCTTATTACATCAGGTGAAATGCTGCAGTTTGTTTCCTCTTATGGAGGGACTCATTTTCTTAAACCTTTGCATTTCCAAATGGTGTACTCCTTGACCATTTTTAATTCCAAGCAGCTGTATTAATTCCTTCTACAGCAGTTCTCAGTGCTGCAATTACAGCATTAACATTCAGCTTTTCAGACTTGATAACAGATTCTAATTTTATCCCATCTGGTTTATTGTGAGGTGTTTTTTTTTTTTTTTTGTGCCTGGAGGTGACTTTTCCTTAATCATTCCTTCTGTACAAGATTGCTGGTAGGAGCTTAAAAGGCTTTCTTTGCTGCAAAGACCAACTGCTGGTTTCTTCTCCACCAGGACAATGTACCAGCAGTTCTCTGGATAAATTGTCTAGAAGGCAATCATTTGGAAGCTCTTGCCAAGTTAGAGAGGTTATTAGCTTTTGATCCCTTTCCTTAAATAAAATCACTGTAAATTGCCCAAGTGTACTGGCATTAGATCTCTACTGGGTTTTGTTCCTGAGTGGAAAGACTACAGAAAGCTCCTTTTTTCATCTACCAAAATAAAATTTCTTCAAAATCAAGGCCTCAGATATTCCCATGAACCTTCCCGCTGCAGGCACTGGGATAGGGGAGGGGGGGTAGATGTGAAGGAACGAATGGATCCAGTTGCCAAGTGGGAGTGAACAGGAAAGGAAGGAATAGTCAGAAGAAAACCAAAACAAGGCAAACAGAAAACCCACTAACAGAATTTCCCTTCATTAATAGCTTTTTAAAATTCTTTTGAAACTTGCATTTTATCTTTGCACTTGTGCTGGCAATGACATGTCTAGCAGTGCCACAGCGAGATGTCCAAAAAAGATGGAGCCGTTTAGCTCAGGTTTAGGCTCCCAATGTCCCCAGGCAGCCACCTAAACAATGGCAAAAGATGGGAATTCCATGATATTTCTTTTTTTTATATATATAACATTTTCTAAGTGTTTTTATGTCTCACTTGTGCCCACTTTGAATGTATATTTTCTGGGGGCTACCATACAGTCTTCAGCTGTCTTTGTGAACTTGTAGGGTCTATGCATTTTGTAGGATGTTACCGGTTCATTACACTAGATTATACCTTCCAAGGTTAGGGAATGAGGTCTGGTCTCTAACTGCATGTATATTCCTCAACTGCAGATAAATTTCCAGCCATTTTTTTCGATATTAACAAATTCGCAAATTTATAGCTGGATAATCAAGAAATACATGGATTCTTTAGTTGTGTTGAATTTTAGGCAAACTAACATACATACCTGCTATAAGCAGCCATAGGTGTTTGTGAATTTATTAAAAAACAGGTTCAATATTTCTATCTTAGCCTTGCCACAGGATAGATTACAGTATATGTGACATGTATAAAGCAGTATTTTATCAGTTTGGACATCAGTAGAGTTGGGCGACTCTCACAGCTAGTGATTGCTAGAGCTTTAACTAAATATAGTTAAGGTTATGACTGTATTTTTCATATATATTTCAGATTTGTCTAATTGAAAGACAGTCAGTGGAACTGAGATCATATCTAGAACCTGTCTTCAAAATATGGGGGCGTAGAACACTGTTTGATCCAGGCTTCATCACTCAAAGCAAATTTCTTTTTCATCTAGAAAGTCTTTGATATTTTGGATGAGACTTCTTAATTTCAGTTAGCTGGTATTGTGAAAATACTTCAGATTTTTATTCAACAGTTATGTGCTCTTTGGGAGTTTGAAATAAACTACAGAAGTTATTGCAGTTTGTTCTTTATATTTCCTGTGGATTCCTAAATGCTCCAAGTTTCTTCCTGGCTCTCCCTAGTTGAACTGTAGCTACCAAAACAATATTGCAATATTCCTTACCTGCTGGATTGAGTCCCAGCATAACTATAATAACTCCTCTGGCTTCTGTGCTTTCACCGTACAAATCTGTTCAGAATAGGAATTTCTTAGAGAAAAGCTTTTATTGCTTTTTTTTTTCTTTTGGCAAGGGACTATGTCTCATTGCAAATGATGTAATTTCTGCTTTTCATTATATATGAGTCTGGCTATAATTTTTTTGAGTAGTTTTATCTAGTCCTAATAATTCTTTTCAATGAGGTTTATAATGCCTAATGTCCCTCAGATGGGTACCTAGTCCTCGTCCTCCCCCTCCTCTCACCTTGTTGGGCTTTGGTACTTAAAATTTCTTCAGAAATTAGTGAATATTTTTTTTCCCATATCTAACTTCCAGTATTCCTATTTTAAACCATACCTATTCTGTCAGTTCTAGTTTAGGTGAAATTGTTCTATCCATGCTATCACCTAAAAAACTGCATTTAACATTACTCTTCACGTAACCATCTCATTCACGCTTTTGAAATGAAACTCTAGTTTTCTTTCAACCATATGTTCAGAGTCACCCTCTTGTCATGCTTCCCCAGTAATGTTGTTGCAAGAAACAACAACAAACAACCTTTCAGAACTGAAGACTAAATTCTTTACTTTTTCTAATATCTGTCAATGCATGAATGCAAACACCAAAGCCTGTAGTACCCCAAAAACCTCTGTCCTCCATCTCAATCAATAGGTTCTCATTCATCATTACACATTCTAGAACAATTTAGACAGATTTTCATTAATGTGACAACACTTTTTTTCTGAGCTAATATTGAATTAATTTCTTTCAAATAATTTTTTGTGGGGCACCATATCAAATGTTTAGCAAAATCCAGAAACATTAAATTTACTGTCTTTGCTATGCTTCTAATTATTTCACTGTCTCTCTTCACATTATCTTCTTCTTCCAAGTTTACCTCTAATATGGCATATCTTCTGCATGATATAATGAGCCTGTTTCTTTAATGAAACATTTCAATTTTGAGAACAGGTGGTCAAGCATCTATTCCATTGACACAAGGAAAAAGCTGTCTTGACTAGAAAATAAGTCTGTGGTATGTAAAATACAATACCTGCCATCTCAAATTGAATGGAAGATGTTCTGTGTCACTTTAACTGTGGCTCTAAACCCAAACTGTATCATGAGCATAGCTGTTTTGTTTAGGCTTTTTCCTTTATATTGGCAGCTGCTGAATGAAAGTTGTTTCAATTTCCTTTTTCTGCTGATTGAGTGGCTAGCTCCAAGTCCAGTTTCTGAACAGCATCTGGCACTTTTTATGCAGCTATAAAATATTTAAAAATAAGGTGAACCACTTTTGGCAAGCCTGTTACTTGAAACCCAAAGGGAATTCCAGAGTCTATAGCAAGCTTTATTATCTCCCTGCCAATGCAGCACATCTAGTAACGTGAGACTGTCTCCTGTGCTAATATCAAGCAGTCAGAGAGAAACAGATGACCCTTGTCACAGCATCCTGTCCTGACTTTGGCCTGACAGGTACTGAGGATTTCCTGATTAAGCAAAATTCTGAGCAATTACAGCTGAGAGGTAGAGGGACACCTCGTTGTGCTGTCATACTTTTTGTGATGGTTCAAAGTATGACAGATTGTATATGGGCTGGAAACTAAACTTCAGGAAGAGGTTGGCCACCCTGAAAGCTGAAACACATCAGCTCGGTGATTTGTTGGCAGGCTGCTACTCGAAAGGTGGAAATAGGAATTAATTTAATTTTCTCAGCATTAATTTTAATGCTATTAAAAAAAGTCCAAGCCCTTTGACTGTTTACTGTTGGAAAGATGGTTAAGGGATACACCAGTGATGGAGGTAACACAAATAATACACCAGGAAGCAGAGCAGTATAAAGCATGAGGTGCTTGTTGCAGTGGCACCAGGTGCTTAGAGTGATGAGAGACCAGGGAGAGAAGCTTCTCCTCTCAGGCAAAAAGTACCCAGGAAGTGAGTGTCTGAAATGCTTTATGCAGCATTAGCAGGGTGTTGCCTGCTGGGAAAAGTTCTTAGATGTAAAAGCACAGCAAGGAGAAGGTTTGATTTAATAAAATGTTTATTTCTGTTTGCAAAGAATGCAGGCCTGATGCTCAGCTGGAGTAGGCTGGCACGGCTCCATTGAACTAGAGCTGCCAGCTTCAGGAAGTTATCTATGCTTTCAATACTTTTGTGCTTCTATAAGACACCTCTGTACAATTTATTTTGTGCTATTCCAGCTTTTACCTTATGGTCCTTGCAATTTTGTTTGTCTCAGAAGAAGTTGCCATGTCCCTTTTATCTCCGATGGGAAAGTGAGGCTAGCCCTCACAAAGATGGCAATTCTTAAGGCTTAAATATAGTTATCTGTCCCCTCTGTGATTCTTTCAGAGTCCCTGAACTGAGATAACTGTGGCACTGGCACAGAAAGGAGGTTGCAGCAATCCATATATGTTAGTGCCTGTGACACTCTCGAGGGGATGAGAGGATTTCAGATTAGTCAGATACATAGCTAGCCCGGAGCTGAAAGGAGAGGGTCCAGGGACAAGTAGCCTGATGTGTATCACCTTCTCTATTGTACCCTCCATGTTACAGCTTCTGAAAGCTTTGGGCATAGGCATTGCCCTTGGAAACTGCTATCTACCACTGTGCTATAGACTTTATCCGCTGGCTGATAGGAATACGGTAAATTAGGTATTAAGCTTTGCATGTAAAATATAATTTAAGCTCCTCAAGACTCAGTTTTGAAGTCCATAGAGAAAAGGGAAAAAAATCATTTTAAGTCAGTAAATTGAAGATTCTCTTTTATTTTTCTAATATGCTCTCAGGTACACTATAAGTGCTGGTTAGGGGCTTAGGGCATGTATTCATTTCTCTCCAGTGTGTTTTCTAATGTCCCTCTTTACAGAAAAAAAAATGCAGCAGTGAAGTCATTATGCCACTTCACTGTAGACAAGGCAAGTGATTCTGAGGTTTATTAACCCCTCGAGTAACCTAATGGCATATTGTATGTCCTGTAAAAATGGACATTTTAAAAAAGCGTTGGTTTCCCCACAAGAAACACTGCTTCACTGTCATGCTGCCATGGAAATGTTCAGGACCAGGATAACTAAAAAATGCATCCTCGTGGGGATAGCACTCAGCAATTCATTTAGCACAGCTTTTGATTTAGAGTTATAAATAGTAGAAGAGCAAATATTCAGCAGCTCTGCCATTCCTTTGTGTAGGGGTGCACACACATGAGAGGGGTCCAAAAAGAGGCGACAGCACAGGCTGCTATCTAAGGAAGTATCATATCTCCCATTGAGGTGAGAAAATGAGACACAGGGTGAGTAATGAATGAGCACCCAAGTGCATTTGTGTGTGCTATTTATATGGATGATTTGGGGTTTTCATGTTTACCTTCAGAGGAAAAGAAAGAAAGGAGAGAAAAGAAGGAAAGGCACATGGAAATGTAAAGTTATGCTGTTTTAGCTGCAGTTTTAGAAATGTTCGTGATGCAGATACTTGATTTGACATTCTTAAGACCATATATGAGCAAAGACAAAAAGCCTCTTTCGTAGACTGCTGGCGTAACAAGGCAAAAATTGCTAGAACCAGAATCTACCCCAACTCAACAACTGGTATTTCTGTCACCCTCTCTGGAGCCACTGTCTGTGGCTTTCCCCGTGACTGGTGCTCAGACATGTGTGCCTTCCTGCCCTCTCCTGCCTCTAGATGACCCAGACACTTTGGATCACATAAAAAAAAAAAATCAACTTGCATTCCTAACAAATGTTTCAAGTCCTTAAATGTCAGTTTTGGTCTCATCCTGGTACAATCTACAGCAGCCTGCCTCCTGCTTGAACTGGTCATCTGCTCAGAAACAATTTTAGAAGTGACTTCCAGTCCAGATTGAAGACAGAAATCCTGCTCCAGTGGCCTTTGAAAAGACTATTTTCTGCACTGAAATAACTTTTTAATGCAAAATAAGATAGAAAATGAAAAAGCTTTTGCTTCTCTCAACCAAAGACAACATGCAAAGAATATGTGGAAGATGCAAAGTGTCTCTGTGTCTGCATATAAAATGTACTTCCAAGTGATTTACAAAAAATTCCTAAATGTTTATAAATAATCTAAATGTCTGTAAAATACCATACATTTACTTTATCGTTCTTTTAAGTTATAAATGCTGAAGTTAAAAAACTCATGGTTAATATGATTTTAAACACTTCTGAGATCAAGTTCTTCATTTGCTTGTGTATGTTCAACACATGAAAAATAATTTTTGCTCCCTTGCAAGACAGAGTACCACTGTCATACAGCAGTGAATTTGGCCCTTTTTGTAAGTGATTTTGTAAGTGATTTTGAAATGAATGAAGGTAGATTACATCTGGTTTAAAGGTATTAAATCTTGCCCTGCTCAAAATTCTTAAAAACCTGTTAAGAAATTTTTCTTGTTGAACAGTCTATGAAGGAATATACATTTTGGAAAGGATCTTCAGTTTACTGAGGAAATTTCATGGACTATAGACTTTTGATATTATGCTATTGTCGGATTCTCTTAGAGGGTTATCTGATAAAACTGTGTCAGTAAATATTGTAGTTCGCACATTTATATGTTTGAGATTAAAAAAAAAAGTAGTCTTATATGTTTTCTACAAGTGTTTCAGACAATTCTTTAATATTTCTTTCCGAGAGCCATCTGGGAGATGCATGCAGCTTATTCAAGTCTTTGAAATTATTCACAGAAGTAATTTGTTACTTCTTTTGCAGAGGGATACAAGAAATTTCCCCCTTTCTCATTTTGATTGCTTCTTTTCCTTTATTATTATTCCCCTGTTGCACAGTTTTTTGAACTGCTACAAAATATAAAACTATTTTTATCACAAAAGAATATGCATAATGATATAAAACATATTTCAATTTATTTAGCCTTTTCTGGGATAAAGTCCAATTACAATCTTTAAAGTATACCCCAGCTGATATTATTCTTCCATAGAAATTTCAAGATACGTTTTTTGATAAAGATTCATTTAAATAATGTATCTTGGCTTTTTGCTGATTTAAATGTTCTGTAAAATAGATGCAGCATTGTCAGTTACTGCTGCGTAGTTACCATATATATTTATGCTCAAGCTGTCTTTTCCATTTTTAATCATCTTATCTGTGCACTGAGCATTTACATTTTCATGAAACTGAACTCTCCACAGAACATCATGTATATTTGTTTTTCATTCATGCTGTGTTTTTTAATGACTTCAAATACTTACAGTAAACACAAAACTTGAACCTAGTCAAGTACTTAGCCAGGTGATTAATTTTCAGCACTCAAGCTGAGATATTTTGGTGGAACAGTTCACAGGAGTATTTTTCCAGGCCCAGGCAAAACTGAATACTGTGAAACCCTGAGGCAAATGTAGGTGCCTTCTAAAGCTTGTAGCACTAAAAAGCTCCCCAGACTGAGAGAGACAGAGATTGTTTTTTCTTGTAGTGAACTAGATTTTTACCATATGATCTGTCCTAGGAGAGATAGGGTTTAGCATGACTCAGGCAGACACCTACTACTAAGTATCAGGAGCACAATCTTCACTTACCAAAACATGTCTAAATTATTCTGTATTTAGGCTGACCCCAAATACAGAATTTTCATCAAGTTCGTACTGTGTGGGCTGGTTCATTTGCCCTTCTCCAAAGATGAATATTTCTCTCCTGTTCATAAATTTCCTTTTCTTGTTCATTTGTATGAAAAGACCGTAGGTTCCCAACTGTTCTTTTGTCAAGCTGGAGTGCTTGATTTACTGTATACATTTCTTGCCACGTATTAAGAGCTGCTCTGAGCAAGTTCTATTCACTGTCACTGCAAAAACTAAGCGTGCCAATGTTAAGTTTGGGATGTAACAGGTGTAAAATCAATCACTCTCCTTACAGAAATGTAGCAATGTCTTCCTGTTTCATTTCTCATAGAAAAAAAGTCTGGTAGGTCAGTCTTGTCCTCTTTCAGATTCATGACTGAGTATTAAAAAAATCATTAGGTACTTGTTGTTCCCACCTACAGACAAAGAGCTGAACCCCAGAGTTTTACAGAACAGGGATGCAGAACAATCCTTGGGAACTTCTCATTTGCTCTCAATGCATTTATTTCTTTAAGAATTGGGTTTCCTCCCCCCAAAGCATCAGGCACCGCCCAATGATGGAGTCAGGTTGTCACCCACGGCTTGTTTTCATCTGGCTTCCATCACCCTCGTTTTCTGCTGAAGATCTGCCTGAGGATGCCAGCTCCCTCTCCCACTCTCCTTGCTCCTCTGCTTTGCTAGGCTGGAGGTCAGGAGGGGTCGTGCTGCGTGGGATGGCTCAGTGAGGTCTGTGGGTCTGTCCACACCCGTCTGTCCCCAGTGTTCCCGTGATTTACAAACTGCCTGTGTTGAAAATACAGGTGCTGGGGTGGCACAACAGGAACGACCACTACAGGCATCATAACCTGTGGTGTTTGCAGCTGTCTCTCAGCTCCTCCTCTGCACTGAAACCGTGGCACATTTGTGGTAAACTGAAGGAGACTCCTAGGTGCAGAGTGGGTTTCAATTGTTTAATAATATGAGCTTATTAAATTATGTCTGTGTATGGTTTTCATATAGCTTTGTGGTTTTTTCTGCCACCCTCATAAAATTCCTTTCTTCCTTGCTTGCCAGTTGCATGGCTTGGTCTCTAAACCACATTAAAATGACTCACAGCACTCACTCTGCATTTCTCTCTCCCCTTGTTTCCTGCCCAAATAACAGGAAGCACCTTGGATCAAATTGAATCCCTCAGGTTTTTTCTTCAAATTTTCCAAGCTATTGTTCTTTATTTATTATTAGTGAATCTCCTTCATTGTGGTTTGGGTTTTTTTTAAATTGTAAAACTATTTTTCTCAATTTCATTAAATCTGAAGAAATTGATGTACATGCATAAAAAGCCTTATTACTGGAACCAGCTTATCAGAACAGTCCTTAACTAAAAATATAGACATTCTTAATCATACCTGCGTTTGAAATAGCAGGGTTTGGCATAAAACTGTTTTCTTGATCCAGAATGAGTTCCAGTAGCAGTAGTGTGTCTGGAATTACAGATGTAAACTGAATATGAATATGCAGCATCTCTGGTGGTTTTTCCTGTTATAGCTAAGGCTTCAAACTATTTTTGTAGGGCTGCTGGTGGTTTTCAGGGGTTTTATGTGCTAGTTTATTTGTTTGACTTTTATTTTTTTTTAGGAATGTAAAAGCAATATGAGAAGTTCTATAACATGGATGAGAATTTCTTTATTTCTAGAAATAACTAGAATTGATTTAACATTCCAGAAACACATATTTTTGAAATGCTAGGAGGAAAGGGTAAGGCAAAAAAAAGGGGAGGGACAGGCTGGCCTATTAATCTTTATTTTGTTGCTTAGACTGATAGATTGTTTTAGTGTTTCAGTCTGTTAATTACAACTAATCATGGAAAAGAAAGTCTATTATAAAGAAAAAAAATCTACAGTGCTTTGCTTTGTGGTGGGCTACTGGCTTGTACTTGAAAACAGCTAAGGAGAGGGCTGCCAGTTCATTTAATAGCTCTGTGCTTTACCACTTCATACAGCTGGCTAGGAATGTTCTAGATGTTTTTTCCTTTGCTCGTATGTAATTTGAAGTTGGTCTCAATTGGTTTTCTGCTAGGAAAAGAATCTTCTTTACCTGTGTGCTAAGGGTCACTTTTTGCACCCTTACAAAACTTCCCCACCCCTCCTCCTCCTGTACCTGAATTTTTCTGTAACAGTATGGAAAATGTGTTTAGCTTCTGCTATTTTGGAATGTCTTAGGGTCCCATGGAGCAGGTTCATAAAGGATGCATCCACTGCTCTTTCTGTGTTGTTTTCCCTTCTGTCCCTTTCCTCCCCCCACCCCAAATAATGCTCTTAAACCCAGCTGTTAATATGATCCAAAGCTTGTCTTCTGAAGTCAAAAACCAGAAAGCTTCTCTGAGTTTGTGAGCCTGGGTCAATTATAGAGCTAAATAATTTTGTTCATATTAATATCCAATGATCTGAGAATGTTCTTTGAATGCTCAGGATTCACTCTGTTAGGAAGCAGAAATAATCCCAAGTGACAGGCTGGGATTAGTCACGGCAATTACAAACAGTGCCAGGGATTAGCAAAGGTGAAGCATTTTAAAGCATTCAATTAGCTCCTGGATACATATTGATGCCTTGCATAAAGTTATTCTTAAAGACAAACATACCTTTTTTTTTTCCCAGAAAGAAACAAAAAGATTGCAGACCAATCCAAAAGCAAAACAACCTTCTGGTTTTGCATGTCTTTTTGCATGAGCTTTGGCTATCCAGTTCTAAAAATCAGAGAGTTTAATAATTCATGTACAGTTTTATGTACACCCCCAGTACAAACCAGGCTTGCTTGCTGTCCGTGCTATTTAGCATTTTCATGGAATGTGAACAGTCATGTTTATGAAAATCATAAAAACATTTTCCCAAAGAGAGGTAAATTCACTAAAAGTCTTTCAAAAACTAAAATTCTTTCAGGTCACAGTGATGCCAATATTAGCTTTACTGTAAATTATTCTGAATAATTCATAAGCAGGTGAATGGCATTCTGACATTTACCTAATCTAGCCTAAAATATTAGGATCTAACAGGAAACCTGATAACATGCATTAACTGTTGGTTACAGGACAGACTTGCAGACCCTTCCCAGGGACACAGGGAATTCTGCTCTCGGGTGCTTGAACTCTGCATGCAGATGCAAGGTAATTATCATTGAGGCATAGAGCAAGGTGCTGATTTTGACCCACTGAGGTTATAAAAAGGAACTGGAGTCTCCTGTGACTGAAAGAAGGTTTTTGAAGTCAAGATTGTGTAAGCACAGCTATGAGGTGGTCCAAGGCTGGGAAAGAAGCTTAAAGTTTCCATTTAATGGCTGCAAAAGCTAAAGTTTTGACCATGACCTTCAGGTGATGTGGTATAAGTGTGAGAGCTTGTACCCATGATGGTCTGGGAAGAAATGTCCCCACAATTTGCAATATGTGAGTAATCTGAGGTATTTTTTCCTCTACAGCCTAGAAGCTCCAAGAAAAAATGTAAGTATGAACTGGAGTGAATGTGTATTTTGTTTGATGCATTCACTTGTTTTGGTCTTTCTGTAATTACAGAAGAGGAAGAGTTTTATGGGATGTTTACAGAGTACCTTTAGTTTTGCTAGGAACTTATAAATTTCACATATCCTAAAATGTGTCTTTTGAATAAAGCTGCAAGGAGAGCATGCTGGATATTATTGTCAAAAATGATAATAGACTGCTTTTTTTCCCCCATTTTGCTGCTCTGGAGCTGTGCAGGATGTTTTTCCTACTACCTTTGTCTTTATCACAGTGATCTTTACTGGCAGGTCACATAGTGTATCCTTGTCTGTATATCTTAAGTGCTGTATGATTTAATTTCATTTATGTGCCCTCCTCCATTGTTAATTAAACTAAAACTAACACCTCAGGTTCACAACAGCTTTGCTGTTTTAATATCCAACTTTTCTTCTGCTCTGTCCCCAATCAGAACAACTGAATGCCCTAAGGAAAAATAAACAATCTCAGCCTTTATAGGACTGATTTTATTTGAAAATTGTCAGAGCAAAAAATACTGCCTGTGCTGTTATAATAAGCCATGCAGAAGGAGGCAGATCTTGGCTCCAGGGAAGACCAACCTATTTAATAGAAAGATTGGCTAGCCCAAGGAAGCCATTTTTAAAGCAGATTGAGGTCGCTGTGATCTGCAGGGATATGTGTGTTAAAACTAATAAGTTATTGCTGTACCCATGATGCTTTCCTCCTGATTGTTTTGTTTTAATTCTAGCAAAAGCCATAGAAAGTCCCCCAACAGTTTCTGTTGCTGACCTGCTGGGTTTATGGCCCCAGGTAGCCAAACACTTCCAGCTATTCATTTTGTAATATATCACTGACAGCTTGGAAGCGAGGACAAAACTTAAAAGTTGTGAAGCTTGAGAGAGGAAAAGAGAGTGGCGAAGATGAAACACTGGTTAGAATTATTTTTTTTTTCTCCTCCACTTAGAGTAACTGAGTAGTTGCAACCCAGCCAAATCTATGCAATGAAAATAATTTGTCTTTGCAGCAGACAGCTGCTGTCTTCATGCTCCTATGGTGGGACCATTTGTGTTACATGTGTCCACTCCTGACATTCTTGGACACCACCAAATTCGCCTTGTGTATCAGTGAATATTCTTCTGCTACTTGACCTAGCCTCTATTTCATTCCCTGCCTTTTAAATCAGCAGGAACTTTAAGGGTTCTAAACAAAACCAGGAATGTGGCCACCTGGTAGTGAAACAAACAATTGCTAATAAAACTCATCCCCTCAGGCAACTGCCTGGAATCACGTACATTATTTCTGCTTCCTAGTTGAGAGGTACAGCATTACCATGATGAGTCCTAAATTATTTCATTAAGTTTTCTTCACTCTCTGTTCAATCTTTTAAAAATTAATTACCGATTCCTCATTCTGTCAATTAGTGAAAACCTACATAAATTATAAGAAAGGGCTACTTGAGTCATGACTATTTTTTCAAAGAGTTCTATTGCTACGTGAAACTACTCTACAGAAATTGCAGTGTTTAAGTCAGTGATAAGACTTTTTCCCATGAAGTACGTAAAATAAAATTATTAAAAAGGACTCATGTTTGAAAACAACAAAAGGCCTATCTGCTTCATTTACTGGAGTGCCAGGCAATGATATTGGTCATAGGACAGTGTTATGTGAACCACAGAAAGTAACGAATGCTGTGGTGCTGTACCAAAACAGGAATGTCACTTAAAAATATATTGGTTGTTGTTTTTTTTTTTTTTTCCTTTACTTTTGTGTTAAAATGGAGTTCACATTTGAACAAAATTAGAAAGAGAGGGATTGTGTCATTTCTGAGCAAGGAAACCTTTAAGAGTATGTGGCCATATGGAGCACTGACTGATAAAATAGGGAATATGCCTACTTGTTTTGGTATGGGATTCCCTTTCCTCCCCCAGAGCTTGTCCAAACTGCATGGGTTTTGTTGTTGTAGCAAAAGAAAGATGGGATGTTCTCTAGTATAGTGTTCAATACCAGATATTGGGGGTTTGAATCAATGTTAGTTCAGCCATGTAAATTCCCCGTGGATGAGATTTAACACAATATTGACAATGGTAAAAATAAAGTAGTTAAGAAAAGGCAGTGCTTCACTGAAGTCATCAACAAGCCACCAAAAAACTTCAGCTTGTCAGTTTTCTTGTCTGTTTCAGCCATTCTCCCTCTATAAACACATATCATTTGCTTAAAAGATATATCCTTGTGTGGTAGGGGTTAAAAGGATGATGTGTATAAGTTCAGGTAGGACTTCTGATCCAAAAATCATAGAGAAAGGGATATTAGACGATATACTAATAAATCCTAGCATGCAGTCTTTGGTTTTCCCATTCCCATAGGACTGTTTTTTATAAAACTCTGATTTTTTTTAAAATAAAATTCCTTATTTTGTTAAAGAAAATAAACATGAGTTCTATGTGATGCATCTCTGAGGGTTATTCTTAGAGACAACTCAGATAACCTAAATGTACCTCACTTACCAGTGGTTCAGCTGTGTCCTGTTATAATCTTTAGGGGTTTTGTTCTTATTCACTATTTTTTAAATGCTACTGAAGCATTCAAGAACCCCATCTCTTATTGTGGCTGTCTCAGCTTAGCTTCACTGACTTTTCTTAAGGGGACCAATATTCCTGCAGTTTCTCTTCAATGAAGTTTAAAAGCCACCTTGGTCTTTGTAGGCCTGTGGTACATTTACCCAGAATGTCTCTACTGTAATACATAAAACATTATACTGGTGAATCTGGTAATAAGAGATTTGTGTATGTTTTGTGCATAACCTTAGTAATTTCAGTTCCTAGGCACTTCAACATTTCTATTATTTTGGATTATCTTTATGAAATAAAACATGTGTTTTCAGAAGAGGCAAAATTCAGGTTTAAGTGATGATGTCTCTTTGGCTGAATGAATACTGTTTGAGGGATGGGGGGAAAGTAGGCCGAGTTAAATGTGTGCCTGCTGGCAATACAGATTCACCTGCTTTTCCTATAAAGCAGGCAAGTAGCTAATTTGCACTTATTACCGCCATAGAGATTTTAAAGTCCCTGTTGTCTGATCCTTTATAAGCCTTTTTAGTGGTTTGGAATGGATCTATAACTGCTGACAGCTTTCAGGACTCCCTTTAAATTAATAGAACCGTGATTGTTTCTGTTAGATATGGACCTGCGCTGTATGTAAAATTAGAACTGCATATGCACATCCCCAGCCTGCCCGCATGCTTTGCTCAGGACTGTGACATCTCCTCAGCCAGTTGATGGTATTTATGCAACACCTCAAAGAGTTTTACAAATAAGGGCAAATTAAAGCAAAATTAAGTTAAACAATCTTATTTAATCTGAACTGTGTCAGGGAGCCCTGTGTCTAGTCCTGAGAGGAGCAGAATGGAATGGAACTGTGGAAACATTGGCCTCTTTCTGATCTTTGTTTATTTCTTTTAGATGAATGAAAAACCACAGCAGGGTGAAAGACTGCTTTTGTAGGAATGGTAAATTCTCATGCTGTGGGATAGGAGTGGATGTCACTCGGACTGTATCAGATTTAATATTTTTCTTTTTTTTCAAATCAACAGAAATTGTCCGTTATCAGACAGCAATTCCATCATGTATTTCTGTCTGCTTGGGAAAAAAATTTAAAAAGTTGAATGGGGATCAGGTAGAGAGTTTAGGTGTTTTAAGGTATGGTTGTAATTGCATGCACCTAAATAATAGTTGGTTTGGCACTTGTATGTGCCATCAAACTATAGAGCTGCCAACTATGCAAAAGTACTTAATTATCAACAATTCATCTTGAATCTGGTTATCTGCAGTGTTTCCATGAAAACAGCATGGCTACAGTGATGTAAACTTGGACTGCATGAAACTGAGAAATAAAGGCTGCTACAACCATATGGTGCTCTTGTATAACCGTAAATTCAATACCATGTTAAGTAAAGACAACCAATTGTTTTGGCTCATCAGCTTGAGGTAAATAATATAACAGATACTGGTCTTCTGTATTATTGCCAAAAGTAACGTTTTGTGTGTCACTTAGGGTAAACACCATTATTTGGGGGTGCTATCCTATTAAACCAAATAGCTTCTGCTCTTGAGCATGCAAATTAGAAGCCTAATAAAAGTTACTGTGAGCTTTGAAAGAAGATTTTTATATTTGAAAGAGGATTTCTATATCAGAAAGACAATGACATTGGCGTAGGACTCTATCTAAAATTCCCCTTTCCATGAAAGCAAAAGCCCTGAATAAGACTAAACTTTATTTTTTCCGTCCTTCTGATTCAACTGAATTACATAAAAACGTACATAGGAAGAGGATAAACTTATGGGGCTGAACAGTCTGTCTAGGAGTGTGATCTACTAAAGAATTGTACTAATCTTTTAAAAAAATTATACTGTTATAAGATGCTCAAAAAGAAAGCATGCTGCTTTACTAAGTGGTTATCTTACTGCATGTGTGTTTGATTTAAAAAAACACAAGCAAACAGACAACAACAATAAAAAAAACTTCATGGAAATTCCAAGGCATATTATTTAAAAAAGAGTTATTTTGCTTTTACATAATTGTGAGGTCTTAAGGATTTTATAATAATAATAATAACAATAACAATAACAATAATAATGAGAAGAAGAAGAAGGAGTATAAGTTATTGAAAACATCTTAAATAGCTGTTCCCTTATAAATTTAAAATGGTAATTCCTTGTCTGGACTCCTGTGTCTGTCTGTGTTACAAAAAACAGAAGTATTATATAACTGTTCAATTCTTTTAACTCTAACATGTTTTACATGAATACCAGGAAATTTTGTGTATCATGCACTAAGAAAAAAATCTCTTTCTTACTTTCATGCATTTTTATTCTATATTAGAAAGGAGTGTTTCTTTTTTCTTCTGGTAAAAATAGAGCATGTTTTTCAAGGAAGGGGTAGAGGATATTAGTCCAGAGTTGTAACTCTGAATCTGCTGTGAGGCAAAAATCAGATTTATCGCTTGGTTTCTGAACAAGGACTTTTCTAACACCGTGTTTTGTAGGGGGTGATATGGGTCAAAACTGTGGCTTAAAATTGCATGCCAGATGTGGGTATGTGTTCAGACATGGGCTTTTTCTGTCCCACATCCAGCATTCATATCCTTCCTGCAGCTGACCCTTTCTGCTATATGCCTCCTCACCTGTAGTCCCTGAATTGCCTTTTCCAATAGATATTCTGGGTGCTCACGGAGGAATGGAGACTGCTCTGGGCTCCTGCTGACAGAGGGAGGAAGGGGACAGGCTAATAAGCTTGTGATCATGACCAAAATTGCAATACTTTTTCATGCACTGTGTAGTGTTTGAGGGTTCTGAATTATTCTGGAATGCTGTGAGCCTACAGGACAGGGGTTAAAGTCTGAATCATGTGAAATGAGCTCTGTAAGGATCCCTCAAGCTCTGTAAGGGTCCATCAAGTATCCCTTTAAACGGGCTTAAAAAAATAAATCCCACTTAACATCATGCCAAGAGGAACCCTTTGAGTATTTTTAGTGCTTCTCCACTGTTTTACGGTATTCTTGGAAAAAAATATCCTGATGTCATCATCCCATTGAGGTTTTAAAGGATAATGTTAACTATAATTCCAGTAGAAGCATGTCTGGGATGATGTCAGACGTGTAAATAGATCATTGAGCCTATTTATTTATATTTGCTTTCTTAATAACCAGGAATAAAACTAATACACAATGAGATACTTGTCAGAGTCATCAGCAATGCAGGAAAAAAGGTGTCTGTGAAGGGAGTGGGACCATCCTCATCAGGTCAGAAATACACAAATAAGGCGATAAAACCAAAGCTGGGAAGAATTCAAAACTTGGAAAAACCGGTAAATGTTCTGTACTTGGCTTTAAAATAATCTTTGAAATATATTCTCTACTGTCCCTGTGACCACAGCAAGGGTTTTCTTCTTATCAGGTGAACTGATATGTCACAAACAACTTGCCCAAACCTGTGCAGGTAGTCAGTACAAGTATCAGCCTCTCTCTGAGTCAATGTTCAGTTCAGATGTTGTATTATGACAAAATCCCTGTATTTTTTGGATGGAACTTGATTTGCATTTTGGTAATCATTTTTCTGCTATGTTTTCTCTAAGTTAATTTAAAAATGAGTCAAGGTTCTGTGTTTCAGTAAACTTTTAATGAATGCAGTGTGGTAATGCTTTGCTCAGGGACTAATCAGGGAAAGCAGACAAAACAAAATATAAACATCTCTCTAGTGCAATCTAAAAATTTAAATAAAATTAAGCAGACCACACAGCTCTTGGAGCAATCTATATATTATATGGATAATGAAGAATATTTTTAAAGTCCAAGTGTTTAAACTAAACAAACTGTAAAATGCATTTAAAAAGTGCACAAAATTCCCACTTCTTAATATGTCTGCTCCAAGCCTCAAACTGGAGGTTAAAAGTGAGAAGTTGTGTTTCCCAGTGCTATTGTTGAACATTAGAAAGAAAAAAAAAACTGAGGGAAGAATCCACTGTGTTGACAGAAAAGATAAATTCTTGATGAATGCTGATGAATAGATTAACAAAAATGTGTGAAAGTCATGAGAATTGTATTAGGGGATGCTGGGAAGTAAAGCAGCTTCTCTTCTTTCTGTGCTACCTGCCTGGTACACTGAGCTTTTTATTTTTTAAGGGGTCTGCTGTGGGTGTAAAGCTGAGAATTGAGATACTGCCCTTGGTATTGGGGAGGTGATGGAGGAGTTTTCTCTGGTTACTTCAAGACGTCTCTGTGGCAGAGTTTATTCTCTGTTCCAAGTCCTGCCTGGTATTGGTGTGCTTCAGTTCTCCAGGCAGAGGCAAAAGGATGTCCTAGAAATAATGAAGTTCTAAATTGGGGTGAAAATCCAGGAAGTTTAATGTGAATTACAATTAAACAAAAAGCCCATTGAGAACAAAACATCTTTAAAAGAAAGAATAAATTTTAAAAAATTCAGAATACTCTCACTTTTCCTTTTAGTATCTCCAGGATAGTCTTGTTTAAGTTATTCCCTTCTTGTTGAATCCATCTATTTCACTGTGCTGTAGGACCCTGCAATTTTATAGCAGAGTAAATCAGAATTTTTGAAAAGGTCCAGAAATATGGCTAAGACCAAAATGTTGATACCATGCTGTAATTTGGAATAAAACAAGTACAAAATATAAAAATTTAAAATTGCAACAACAAATAAAGGTAGATTAGCTGGTGCAACTTCAAAGTGTAAGCAAAATTTCATGTGTGTTTAGCTGTTTCTGTGCTTTTTTGCCATACATGAGGATGACCAGTAAAGATTATTTAAAGCAAACCACATAACTCTAAAACTTTGTTCTTTAAAGAAAACAATTATTCATTAGTTGAATCATTTAATGAATAACTAATCAGTCTTGCATTTTTTAATAAGCAAGCATTTTTCATCTACGTGAAGATCACACTGGAAAGTATGAGATAAGTGAATGTCTCTTTTAACTGTTTATTGACAGAATAAAAATATTTACAGCATATTTAACACAGAATTGTAGTTGGATATGAAGCAATTAGAATCCAATAGTTTTTCTTGAAATGGTGTTTTATTCAGGAAGCAAAAGAAGCTCTGTAGAAATAATAAAATCTTGTTTCTGAATTTTTTTTCTGTAATGAAACTTCTCAGAAACTTTGCTGGAAAGCTGCTGCTAGTAGATCATATTGTAGGAATATTTTTCCAACTAGGTTGTATACATTAATGTGTCTTTTGTTTTCCAAGAAAATCCATATCTCCATTTTTGTTTAAAATATTTTCTTTACAAGTATCATCATGAGGGTCTTTAGACATTTCATTGTTTTAATGGAAATTTTAGTTTTCTTTTGGTTTTATTCCAAAAGCTTTCATTCTGTAACTGTCCCACAGGGATGGAGCTGCCCTAAAAATGTTTTTGAAGATGAGTGTATTTGGTGTATGCCTACTACAAAACAAGATGTCAAAAACATGTTCTGGGGTAAAAAAAAAAAAAAAAAAATGGAGGCAAAGCTTGGAGTATCTTAAAATTGTCAAGATATAATTTTGATGGAATGACCTAACTCTAGAGGGTTTTTTTGTTTGTTTTTTTGGGGGTTTTTGGTTTTCGTTTTTGTTTGTTTGTTTTTGGGTTTTTTTGGTCTTTTTGTTTTTTCTTTTAATTGCAAATATGAGCTGCCTTCAGCAGGAACAAGCACGTGGATTTCTCTTGACTGCAAAAATTTCAGCACTGCTCTCTGGCACTCCAGTTGTCTCAAAGATTTTCAGGAACCCATTTGTCACTACACGGGGTGATGACAGACCAAACCTATTTGTCACTGTGAGTGACAAATAATGTGCACCACGAGGGACTTCTTGGCTGTATTTCATTTGTGAATCACAAAAGCGATAAGGCGTATTTGAAATTCCCCACGAAGAGTGAATGGGGGACTTAATACACATTTTATTTCTGTACTGTACTATGCCAATTCCGTATAATATGTAAGAATAATTGCAAAGAAAAAAGGTTTGTGTCATTTTTTCCTCAGAGTTTGTGAACTATGCTCATAAACCTTTTGAGGTAAATCTAGGCTTGAGGTTTCTCACTCTGAATTAAGGCACCAAAAAAAGAGAAAAAGCTTTATTTTGCAGCCATTGGCATGAATTCACAGAAGGTTACTCCTATTATTTATTGACCAGAAAAATCTGACCCTGAGAAGTAATATTATAGTATCCATAGTATATGAATACTTGAAAAACAGAAAGTTTATTGTAGGGCCAACATTAATCTTAAAGCAGTGAGGGCTGCATTGGTTATACCACACAACTGATTTGGCTGCTTTGTGAAGTTTGAGGCTGATAGAAATCAGGGACATTGGGGGCTTTGTTCTGTTTATTTATTTTTAAGCTCATCTCACCCTCTACACAAAGCCCTTCAATATCTTGACATTGAATTTGGCTTTGAATGCGTTTTGTTCATGTGATGGATTTTTTTTTAATATTTGAAATATTTTAACGTATAAAGACAAGCTTTGAAAGAATCTGAAGAGTTGCTATCCTTTAGTACCATCTATTTAACACATCTTGAATACATGAAACTCTTGCACAGTGTGGTTTAGTGCTAGTATGACACTCTCACTCCATTAAGTATGAATGCACTTGTCCTGCTACAGTTGCTTGCACATTGATGCTGAGACATTGTCTGCCGTATTCTTTTAATTATGTGTTGTCCTGTTGGCCTTAAACACCTTCCACACATAAATTATAACCTGGACACGAATACATATTGGTTTAGATGCAAAAAATTCAGCTTGCAAGTGCTGCATGGTGGTAATATTGCCATAAGGAAAAGGAGGAAAGACTACTTAAACCGTTTTCCTGCAGGCTTGACAAATATTTCTCTCCTGATGAATATAATTCTGAAGTTCAAGTTCTTCAGCTCAAATAACATGGATAGTCTGTTACTGAAATATATGATCAACTTTATGGCGATAACCTCGGTTAATCGGTATTGCTACAAGACCAATATTTTACCAGTAACATATCCTTCTATCTAAAGCATATTTATTGTTGCACGTGTAACCATTTAGGCAAATTATTATTAAGGTCAAGGAACCAGCTTTCAGCTGAAGTGCTGTTATACTGTTTTCAAAAGGCAGTCTTTCCTTCAAGATTTTTGTGTGTTTTTTCCGTGACTCTTGGAAAGCATGATCTCCTTGCTTGGAATAAAATTAGAAAGAAAACAAAACTACATTTCTACAGAGAGAAACTTTTATCTTGGCTAAAAATAAATCTTCAAATCTCCTACTAAGCAAAGGGCTTTCTTTATTTGCGTGTAGTATCTTAATTCATTTGATCCTGAACTACATTCACAGTAATTCCACTAGCACAGTCAAACTGATACACTTGCCTTTCATCTTTTTCCCTAGAATATGTGTTAAATGCTACCTAGGATGATGTAATTTTTTCCCTTTCCAATCCAACAGTGTGTATGTCAATAGAATTGAGTAGAATAGAATTCCCACACAGGTATTTCATTACTCTTGCTATTTATGATTTCAAATACCATTATTAATGATTTTAAATATAATTATTCTTTACCAAAATTTAGATCAGTACAAGTAGGGAGAGCCTTATTTTGGTAACTTTAAATGTATTCCCAATTTACTTACACCACACTGAGGAAACCAACTCCTGGCTAAAAATAGTATGTTTGTATAACAGGGTACCTCTCTGTGAACACACGCTGCGTAGGAACACTTATCTGCTTTTGGCATTCCACACTCCTTGCAGCCTGGGCCTCACAGCTTTTGGAAGTCACAGGTAAGGGGAAAATAAGAAGAAAGCTGAGCCTTGATTATTCCAGCAACAGTGGAGTCAGAGCTGTGGGGAGTCAGTGCTGAGGTCCACAATCATTCACTTACTCAAAAGGAGATGTGACTGAGCAAGGGTTCCTCAGAAAATCTGAGGATGGCATATGATTTCTAGTAAAGGACTAATTTTTAAATGATGCTATGGCAATACGTTGCCCATCCTTTCAAGAATGAGGTTTTTCTTCCCTGATATTCAGAGAATCAAAAGAAAAATAAATGATTAAAAAGGCAGATAAAATACTTGAAAGCGTGTTTGGGGGTGGGAGTTTGAACCACAGTAAGAAATAATGGAACAGCATGAAGATGCCATTAGGTTATAGATGGATATTATAAGAAAAAGAAATTGATCCCTAAAACTCAAGTTTTCTTTTTTCATATCAGTTTAAACAGAGGTGGATAGTTATTGCCTGAAGTTGATCTGTAGCCTAACCACTAGCACTTCTCATTTTGGACTTAGAACCCAAGCATTAATGCCAGGACAGAAACTGTTTTCTGGCCAGAGAAAAAGTAACAACTCCTTTTTTTAGAGATCCTACACTTATGTGGCAAAAAAAGGAAAAGGGAACATGTTGAAGGCCAACATTGTAAGACATAATCCAAAAATTGTTTGGACTGTTTAAAGTCATCTCACCCTCTGCATAAAGCTCTTCAATGTCTTGGCATTGAATTTGGCTCTGAATGCGTTTTGTTCATGTGATGGATTTTTTTTCCCAGCAGCCTACTACAGCATTCACTGGTGTTTATAACATTATAATAGGAAAAAAGAAAAGAAAAAAAACAACTTTAGTGTCTGGTTTTTTGTCTTTTCTTTTTTTTTTTTTTTTGAGAACTACATGTTACAGCACATAAAGCTAATGGAAAATCAAATAACCTAGTAGTAAAAACAAAGCACATCTTCTAGGTCCACATAAAATGAAGGGTACATCTGTCTTAGGGTGATGAATTGCTTCATTTCTTTGTGAAATTTGTGTACTGTATTTAAATACTTCTATTAAATACTTTTTAAATAGTCTTTCATCAAACTGTAACTGCTGAAGTGATACTGAAAGTAAAAGTACTGAGCAACTTGTAGGAGAAAAACAGAAATCTGAAATATAAGCTGTCAATAATGTTTCCATTCATCAAAAGTGACAAAATCATGGTTCCAAATGTAATACACCAGAACCTAGGAGCTTCATACATTTCCCATTTTCCCCTGAATTTAATAGGCACGTTGAGAGAAAAACACTAATTAAAGGAATTGGTGGCTTTTCTCCAGCACTGAATTATGAGGTCATTACTACTTGTTAAAATACTTATCCCACTCAAATATTCATAATTATCTATTAGGTCTCTTGCAGACAGGGAGATTATGATAATACATCTAGCTCTTGTTATTAGTGGGTAGTTTTCATCAGTATTCCAGATTAGTCCACTACTCTGAGCCATAGCCACATCAACATAAATCACCAATGCAAATGCTAAACAAAAGTAACTTCTCTGTGGGAAGGACACTGCTGGTTGCTTTACTTTCAATAGTTTTTTCTTCTGCATTACTTGCAGCACTTCGAAGCCTGGAAATGCAATTTCTTTTGCTATTGATTTTTGTTCTTTCCCATTTAGCAAGCACAGAGGTAGGTGGAGATCTATGCATGTACCTTTCCATGGGGTGAGCCTGGAATATGTTTTATTGTTTCAGCGTGTTGCTTCTGCAGCTTGGGACCCTGGTCTCACTGTGTGTGGAGAGCTTCACCTGCAAAATCAGAAGTATTACTTGCCTACAGAAAGTTCTGATGAATTCCCTCATTTTAGTGGATGTGCTATGCAGAACTGCAATGATCTTAGTCTGGTTAAGTCCATATTCTTTACACATCCTTTAGATGCCTAATTCTGAAAGCCTCTCTGCATATTTGATCACTTGAAGGAGTTTTAAGGTGCAAAATTCTGTAGCTTCACAACTTCAGGTTTATGTTAAACTGCAGCCTTAATATTCTTTCCATATAAGCAAAATTTAATTCTATTTATTTATAGGTTTCTCTTAATTTAAAGATGCCTATCAGCATACAGAGATTCCTGTTAAAGCAGCATCTATTAAAGCAGGTCAAGCAGTGGAACTGGAGGAAATATCATTGTTCATACACTGCTCAAGTGCATGGTGGTTACTCTTTCATCCATTTAAACAACATGGTAGCAAAAGGATTTTTCCAAAGCAGGACAAGGTTACTAACATAGCTGAAGTGTTTTCATCTTGTTCAAGGTTCGTTCAAAAGAGTGTATGATTTCTTGATTGAAATTAAAATGAAATGAGATTAGAACTATAAAATAAGTACTTTAATATCTCTGCTCCAAGATGGTACAGTGTACTTACTGTAATACTCATCCTTTTTCACTTGACCAGAGAGAGGCAAAGGGGTCAGCAGTGTCTGGAGTCCACTTTAGCTTCTTTTCTTTTCTTTTTTTTCAGTCTGCCAGCTTCATCACTCTCACCTTTCCTAAAAAAAAGCAGAAGTTACTTGTGCCACATGATATGAACAGGAAAGAAACTGGTCTGCTAAGGACAAGGAACTGGAAAGAGGTTTGAAGCTGATAACCTGGTAGCAGGGTAATGGCAGTGTAATCTGGCATTGCCCTGGGGATTTCCTGTGAGAAAAATAACTAATTGTCTAGGACTGTCACAACAGCAACCACAGCAAATATCATGGGACTGGGGGAAAAGGGGAGATCATGGCTGCAACTCTGTAGCTTTGATTGAAAACTGTAAAACACTGTAGGTTATTGAAGGTCAGGTATTTTCACTAAAAACCAGAAATCCAGGGTGATTATTCCTTGCAGATGCAGATCCCAAATGTGATACTTCTAGAGAGAAACTACCGGTTTTTAATAAAATCCAGTGTTTCAATACACATTCCACAGAAAAAAAATATAAACTAGTTTGGAAAAGTAGTCGCTGTGGGTGGGTATCTGGACACCCTGTTCTGGGTTTTTGGGGTTATTTTTAGGTTTGATGAGGCTGAGTAATAAATTTTCCCAACTTGAGTCTATTCAAGGGCAGTCAGAGAGAAAAAGTTCTGCTAGAAAGGACCAGTGTATGCTCTGATGAAAGTCTGACATCTGTAGGGAAGATGAGTTACACTGACAATCCTTGTTTAGTCTCAACAGGAGGAATAACTGTTTTCAATAGAATGGTATAAAGGGGCTGTTTAAAAACCCCAAAATCTGGGGTTTTCACCAGCACTGCTACTGTTCCCAGATATCAAAATATTAAAATGCAGATTGACCTTTGTCAGCTGGGTTAACTCCCACTCATGAAGAACAGTTACTAATTTCCATCAGGCCAGTGCAGGGTTGTGTGTTCAATAAAGGGGAAAAAATATTACAGTCTACATCCTTCATTTCTTAAATGGGAAAATTACTTGTATTTCTCAGGGTTCATTGCGGAGTTTAATGAATTGCAAACACATTCAATAAAATAAAGTAATAAGAATTGGAGATTAAATATTCTCTCTTTTCTGGGCTAAACAGTCATATAATAAGGTCACATGATATGACCGTAGGACATGAGTTACGTAGACTTAAAATAAATATTTAGTGAGTTAGTTCCATGTGATTTGTTATGATTCTACAGTCTAACCCTACCCAAATTCTAAGAAACACATCTCTAGTTATGATATTTGATTATATAATGGGGTGAGGATTCATATTTGGTTGGCTGGTTGATTTTGTGGGGTTGTTCTTTTTGTTCTTGTTTTGTCTGAAAGAAAGGAAATTGCCAGTGATTGCCAGTGTCATTTCTCACTTTTGGTACAAATAATTAAAAGAGAAGTCTGAGTGGAGAATGAGCATCCAATTTTTCTTCTTCTGATTTAAAGTGACTAGTTTAAGATAGTCAGTCTTACGAAGTAACTTACTTGAATGGTGTTTAGACAAACTTTAGAGAAAAAAATAAAGGAGATATTCTAGGATCACAGTTTCTATGAATTACAGCATTGTTACTCTTGGGTTTATAAAGCCAAGTTAGAAGATTTCAAAATGCATTAAAGATGCAAACTAGTTTCTTCACAATATTGTTAAAGCATTGTTCTTTGATTTTTAACAGGTTGGTGTTAACTAAAGGATTTCTTTTTTGTTTCCGACACCATGTGATATAAGAAAAAAAATAATACTGATTAGAAAGCTGATCTCAAATAAGTGAGCATTTTTAAATATCAGATTAGGTGGATAGATCTTTGATGTTTCAGGTCTAAAAGTAAAGACATGAGGAAACCATGTATAAATATTACATCAGCAAGGACTTTACAGAAATTGTAATTTTCCTTTTTTACCAAGAGCTTTTCAATGGCAGATTCTAATCATTGTTGGATGGTGCTGTATGGTGTTTCTTTAAAAAATGCATAAAAATGAGAGGGTTTGCCTTTATTTGCAGAAAATTTGCTCTACACGCAGATACAAAGCTAGGGCATTCAAAGTAGCATTAATATTATTTAAAACAACATATTTTTGTTATTGTCAATCATTATCTGCAACAAAATTGGCTGTCCTCTTTCCATAAGTCATATAACAATATAAATACCTAAAAATAGTATTGGTCCATTCATGTAACTTGTCCCTTGAGCAGGAGAGAAACAGAACTGCAATTGTACTTGCAATCAAAACCAGACAGGTGGGTAATCTTTGTGATTCAGATGCAACTATGTGTAGGTTTTGCTGCTCAACTTGTCTCTGATTCATTGCTTACCACAAAACCTTTCAGGTGACAGGAAGTTATAAATAACTTAAAATGAGACAGAAAATTATAGGAGCTGTGATTAAAATGTAGACATTCTCTAATTCTTGATCATCAGGAATCATAATGCAGAGATTTTTCACTTTAAGAAGTGTGGTGGGGCAGGAACAGGGAACAAGGCTGTGATTGACTAAATCTGCTGCACAACAGTGAGAAAGAACTACTAAAAAGTACCCAGAGAATTTTCTCTGGGTTCTTGGAAAGCTTGTGGGGTGTGATTTCTAGTGGGCGGTGTTCATAGTTATGAAAGCAGTTATGAAAGGTATCAGACTGTTTGCTTTTGATGAGCACATACATCTGCGGTTTCCGTGAAAATCCCTCCCTGGTGCAATAGATCCTCTCTGGATGTCCTCTCTCCTATAATCAACATCTTCTATTGCTATCTCTTACATGCATCCCTCAGACCAGCTGAAGGTCTGGCCTTAGGGCATCCAGGATGTGCAGGTTCTATGTACTGAAATTTTAAGTTTTGTGACCTGGCCATGTGTAAGTTTGGGATTTTGGACTTTTTTCAATTATGCGGTAAGCTACAATAACTCTAATTGTCATTGTGGAGAAATGCATCAAGTAACTCAGCTACTTGGACAGCACACCGTTTAGAATTTATTAGCTGCTGCTCTGCTCCCAATTTAGTGGCATAGTCTCATCTCATTGAAAGTATAATTGCCATTATTGAGTAATCATTTTGATAGGTTATTCCATTTTCTGCCCTGTTTATCTTCTGTTCTTAAGTGTCTTGCTTTCCTCTTTCAACAATGCCATCTCAATCTGAGCTCCTTCTGACTAATTCTCAATATTTTCCAGCCTTTTTTTAGTGGCACAATCAGTGCTTGATAGCATCTCTATGTCTTCTGCAATTCTGTCAAATTGGCTGGTGTGAAGAGACTTGAGTGCTGCAATTTCCCTTCTGAGCTCCTGCTGTTGCACCATTTTGACACATTGGGTTTTTCATCTTCCACCCTCTTTATTTTCAGTTTGTTCCTCTACAATAAAACTGCTTTTATGTTTAAATCAATTACCCATTGAAAAAGTTAGCTTTCTGCAAAAATCTCCTATGCACAGATTACCTCCAATATCTCCTAGGGTGTGTACATGAAATAAGGTATTTTCTAACTTGCAATGGTGGTCCATAATGGGTAGTTAGCAGGCAAAGCCGTATCTTTTATACTGGATATTTTGTCTATCACAATCAACTTGAAAGTGCTTCTTCCGTCATTATTCATATCACATTTTAGTGGTTTTTTGTAGACATTTACAAAAGGAAATGAAAGTAACCTAAGACCTCCAAAAAAATCTGATTTTATTTCACAAGTTACAATATTTTTATCACTACAGTATCTTTTGTGCCCTTTTATGCATCCTCTGGTGTGTGCACATGCCTGCAAAAAACCCCACCTGATAATGGCAACAAGATCCCTGTGAGGGAGATGAGATGTGGTATGAAGCTATGGATTGTTATTTGAGTGTTTGGCGGGAATATTGAAGATGAATTGAAATAAAAACTTATTTATATTTTCTGCCCTATTTGATGATTTTTACTTATTCTCCTTCCTAGTATTTCATATTAGTATCACTGACGTCAGGCTCTATTAATTTCACAGCTGTAATTACTGATATTTTTGAAGTACCGAGTAACACCCAAGGCCTTTTTCTTTCCTGATGGATATTTTAATGGCCATGATATGATAAAAGTTGCTGGGCACTTAATGGATGCTTTAATTCCACCGAAAATTCGTGTACAGTAAAAGTGCTTTGCATGATGTGTCCTGAAACACAGACTCCTGGCAGGGATCCTGCAGACTTGTGGAGGGAGAAGCCCATGCTGGGGGCTTCAAGCCCTTCTGGCAGGACTTGTGATTCCATGGGGGATCTTCACTGGAGCAGCAGTAGAAGTTCATGGAGGACTCTTTCCTGTGGGAGCGAGCCCACACTGGAGCAGGGGACAACGTGAGGAGTCCTGCCTCCGAGGAGAACGGAGCAGCAGAGACAAGGTGTGATGAACTGACTTCAGTTCTCATTCCTCATCCCCCTTCACCGCTGTAGGGTACAAAAATCAGGAGTGAAATTGAGCCTGGGAAGAAGGGAGGGGTGGGGGAAAGGTGTTTCAAGATTTGGTTTAATTTCTCATTACCCTGCTCTGATTTTGATGGGTAATAAATTAAACTAATTTCCCCAATTCTGCTCTGCTCTGCCCGTGACAGGAGCTGGTGAAGGATCTCACCCTGCCTTGCTCGATCCATGAGCCTTTTGTTATATTTTCTCTCCCCTGTCCAGTTGAGGAGGGGAGTGACAGAATGGCTTTGAGGGAACCTGGCATCCAGACAAGTTCATCCCACGGCGGGATGGAAACATAAGAGGGAAGGCACCAAACTGCTGAATGGACCTGGTAAGAATTTGGGGATTATGAGTTTTAGAAAAACAAACTGAAATATGAAAGAGAATGTTTCTCTCAACAGGCCTTTATTCAATGACCCAAAAAGGTTAAGAATTATATATATGACTAGACAAAAGTATTTCTTTTTTTCTTTTTGTGTAGTATGGCCTGCTCTAAAGTAGTTTCTTTTTCCAGGTGATTCTGCTTAGCTGCTTTGCTTCTGCCGCTTGTAGTTCTTCAAGAAATGGTGAGTTGGAATGAAAACATTGACTGGCTAATTTAGGAATGTCTGATCCAGATGGAATTAATTAAACAGGATTATTACTTTAACTCCAATGCTTTTATTGCTGTAGTAAAAATGAATTTTTTATATCGTTTTAAAGCTCATGTCCGTTGTTCCTTCATAGTAACTGTAAGAGACTGCAGTCACATCTCTTCATTTCTATGATGTCACCTCTTCCCCTCCTGGTTTGCTTATTTGAGCACTTGTTTCCTTTATGTCACAGTACTTTTAATCTCATGAAGATAAATAATAACTTATAGCCAGTCAAAGATCATTCCTATCTGGCTTCAGTACTTCTGTTTTTAAGCTTATTCCAGGTATTTATGTAATGCAAATCTCGGTTCCAGTGAATAACACATAATTTTTGTGCCTTATTTTGAATCTGAACCATCCATTCTGTAAAGAAAAGGGAAAAACAACAACAAAAATAGATCAAAGAGGAAACAAAGTTATTTGCATGAATGGCAAAAGAGGATTTTAAAAGCCCTTTTTAAGTTGTCAGCACTGCATGTCTCATTATGTACATGCTAAGGATGACTATAAAGAACTGTAGATTTTATTTTAAATATATTCTATGTATGTATATTTATATATATATGCACAGATGTTTTAACCCTGTACATTGTGCTGGTCACAGGCTCTTCAGTAAAGACGCTTTAATCTACTCTGGAGAGTGAAAAGACCCACTGAGAAATTCTAGTCCAGTATCTGTTGCAGACTTTCCATTTGCCCTTCCAGCATTAGGGACTGCAAAGGTTTGAGAGTGTGGCAAGTCTCCTGGCTGTTAATATCTTTTCCATCCTGTCAGCCTGGAACTTAACCAGACACAATTTTATTGTGCATATTTAAGTCAGAATAATTTCTCACAGATGCTCATGTATCTCAATTCCCATTTATGTATCATTTTTACTGCCATCTGATGTTGTGACCTGCAGTTTGTATTTATTGCCATTAGCCAAGCCATCCAGTCTTCTTTAATAATACTAAACAAAAAGTGTGAACAATTATATAGCTTCTTAGAGAAAATGCACACAATCTGAACTGGCTATGCACAGCTGTTAACATTTAAATCCCATCTGTAAGTGGAAACAATTATCTTTAAATTCTTTATGTAATAAAACCTGCAGAATACTTCTCGTGTTTTCTGAAATTTGTCTTTAGAAATTAATACTGAAAATGGGTGTTTTCTTCATTACTATTTTCCTAATATGAACTGTTTATGCAGGAGTGAGATCTGAGGCCTGAATCCCTGTTTTTCAGAAAGCCAGATTTTATCCTGAATTTTTAGCAAAGAAAAAAAATCAGATTTTTGGGAAGAGATTGCTGAGCTGATTCTAAGTACTTCCCTTACAAAATGTCACAGCTTTGGGAGGGCAACTTTTGATAAACATGGGTGTTCTGGACAGGTTCTGCATGGGGCCTGTGTGGGAACTGCAATCAGAAGATCTGTGATGCACATTCAACACGCCTTCAGTTCTGCAACTGAAGTTTTATTTTACCATTCTAACTTGTCTTTCCAAAAACCTCTTCCCTTTTACCTCCCTTTCTGCTGCTAATGGTGGATGGCAGCTGTCACGAGACCTCGGCGCTCCATGCTTCTCTTGTCAGTGAAAGTGTTTTCATGTTGGCATTGACAGACAGACAGAAATATTTTCATGCCATCCTTGTGAGTACTGTGAAGTTTTCCTCTGATGGACTGGATGCGTGCAACTGTTAGCTCTCTGAACTGATTCCATTCTTATTTTTAATTTGACTTTACAGCTCAAGAATAAATTTTCGCATTTATTGGACAGCTTATAATTAGCTCTCATTAGAACATGTCCAGCAAGAGGATGCATTATGGTTGCACTAAATTGGCACGACATCCTTCAAAAACCTTGTATCTGACATGTTATCATAAGGGCAAGCAAAGGCAGATATCCTGGATAAATAGCTAGCAAAGAACCTAAAGATCAGCTTAATCACCTAACGTAGGGAGAAGTTCATATATCTGAGACTAGCTGGTCTTTTTAAAATATTTACAAGAAGGACGTATTTATTTTCTGGCTGAATTAGTTGAGCTCAGGTTGAAATCTCGTCACAACTCTATTGCTCTTGCCCTGGAGTAGTAGCATTAAAATGTGTATAACTGACTTCAAAAATGCAAGAATATGTTTGTATTACCTGAAAGCATCTGAACTAAGATGAAAAAAAAAAAAGAAAAATTATTACTGGAAGAATCTTAGGTTATCTGAGATTGTTATTGGCATTTTGAGGTACAAACTGCTGAATTCCAACAGTATATAGTAATCTTGGGTACGATATGGACATCTAAGTGTGCAGTCAATGAGATCATAGAATCATAGATCTATGTTTTGTTTGAAAGGGACCTTTACAGGTTATCTTGTCCAAACCCCAAGATGCTTCTCTCAAGAGAAGATACTTCTCTTGACTGTTTTCCTTGCAGTTAGGAAATGAGAGCTATTCCAGCAATGTAACAATTGAGGCTTTCTGCATTTATTCTACGTCCTTACTTAAAGGGAAAAAAAGCCCCAAACAAACTGGGAAATGAGAAATTGGAGAAAAATTAAAGATAAAATTCTTTTTCTTTGAAATGTACTGGAAAGAACATAATGCTTCAGAGAGAATCAATATATCATCTGCAAACTAAATATGCCCAGTTTAATATTTGCACTATTTCAATGCCTGTTCATTTTAAATGAGCCTTTAGATGCACTGGCATCACAGTGAAGAAATATATCAAAACAGGATGTAGTAAGCTCAGAGTTTTGAGATCCTCTTAAGCAGAAAATGTGAAAGTTCCCTCTGTGACAGTTCATGTCGATATCTTTTATTGATACCTACGTATCTGAAAAGAGAAACGTTGGGAAGCAGGGCCAAAGAGAAGGGAGTTACGTGCTGAGAGATAACATGTGAGAGGCTCCCAAGAATCCATCAGCTCTTGAGAATAGTGGCCTTATGGGATCCACAAGAATTGTTAAACTTAGGACACAGTCAGCTGAAAATGTACAAGACCATTGGCACACACTGGTGTCAAAGGCAGGTGTGTAATTCAGACCACATCCAAGACTACAGTGGCTGCTATGTGCAGACAAAGTCAACAGAATTAGTTAAAGAGGTCTTGAAGCAAAAAAAAAAAAAAAATCCTTGAAGGACTTTCTGTCTTAAAAATCAGTGGTGCATCCCTGTGATGTTCCACTTCTAAATAAATAGCTGTCTCTCCAACCCTGAGAAGGGTGTGTGTATTTGTGAGTGAGGGACCAAGCAAAGGAATGCACTGTGTGAACAGTTATCTGCTGTTAATAAAACCAACTTATTTATTAAAACACCTTAAATTATTGACAGTGATCTGTCTTGAGCCAGTCATCTTTTTTTTCTCTGTATGAGAGAAAAGGATATTTATGACAAAGGAATACAATTAATTTGTTCATACCTATTTATTTTTAAAATACATGCTTTCATGGAGATGCAGGTAAATTAGATTCCTGGTGAGGACAGCCTTCAGAATCAAGTTTAAACTTTGAAAGTTCAGACTGAAGAACAAAGTGTATCCACCAGGGAAAGAATCCATGTGTTGAAGTGTTTGTAAGGTGGTCTTCAACAACAACTACTTCTGAACATCCAAAGAACGTCTAGTATGGGGAGAAGCTTTAGGTAATGAAGTTAAAGACTGAATTCAAGTTTTGACTGGCTTGAAATAAAAGCAAAAAGGATGGAAGAAAGGCTATAATTATTGGGAGAACATAATGTGATGCTTAGACAGGATGTGAAATTCGCTGAGGAACATATTGCGGCTATAATTAGAGATAGTGTTTCAGTCACTTTAAAAATGAGTCATTAGAGAATGCATTAAAAAGAAAAATTCTACATCTGTTGGGTCTCCCAGTTGGGACAAAAACATGAGACCTAAAAAGGAAATGCAAAATCTTTCTTCTAAGGAGCTCTGAGGTTAAATTCCAGAAGGGAAGCATAAATAAAGCTCTGAAGTTGGAAACAAATAAAAACAAAGGTATGGATGGCTTGTAATACTTTCCATACATACTTCTAGAACATAGACAAGAGCACTGATATTTATCCTGCAAGGAGTTGAGGTTGATTGCTTAGGAGTCTTAGTCTCATCTTTTGTCATTGCTCCCGATCGTAGGCAGGGGAAAATAGTTCCACTGGATGTTTTTGTAATGTTCACTAAATAAGAATAGTTGAGTGACTTTCTCAGTTCTTCTGAGTTCATCTTCAGTGTGAAATGAGCTAGATGGAGAACAGCTTTTGCTATTCATTGCTCATCTATAATAAACAGTTTTCAATTAATTTCTTTTCTAATTGTGCTAGGACTAGGGGTGAGAAGCACAGATGTCAATTTTTGATTGCATTGGCTTTTGCAAAGAGCTGAATTTTCTGTGGGAGGAGAAGTTTGTGGGAAGGAGGTCAATGCGTGTATCTGGCACCACATTGCTCTCAGGCTGTCTGCATGAGGGAATGTTCTGCAATAAAATATATTGCCTAGCAATTTTAATCAAATCAGCAAATTAAAAGAAAATGATGTATGCTGTAAAAAAGACAATGCTACTATTTGGTCCAACAGTTTCCTCTTTTTTTGGCCTCTAATATAGATTACTCTGCAGATCTCTTTATTTCAGATGATCAAAACCTGTTTTGAAAGGTGGTTTTCTATGGAGTTGTGGCACAGACTAAACTTGTGTAGACTTGTAATAAAATAAGATGATTCAGTGTCAGTGGCCTACCTGGACAGAAAACCACACCCCTTAACAAACAAACACCAAAAAATCCAGAACAAACCTGGAAGATTTGGGGTCTCTGTTAGTACACAAGCAATATGATTGTGAACTGCTGTGGAATTAAGGGATGTAACACTTTCCTGAGCCCAGTAAAGATTTAAAAAAATACACTCTGTATTTTGAACTCTTTGTGTATCTTATAAAACTTCCTGTTGAGTGCAAATTGGGAAGACCAACAAATAATTTTAGAACAATTAATTATTTCAGCACACAAAAGGTGAGGTGAGATAAGTTTGCAGCCATTTATTTTGGTCTTCCTCATATTGTCTGAATGTGGTTATTATAATTATCAATGGAATAATGGTGTTTCTGCTCCACTTAAGCTGCCTACAAGAGATGAGTTCTCCTAATTTGCTTGCCAGTTAAGCCTTAGCTCTGAGGAAGTACACAGGAAACATTATTCTAGAGATGGTTTAATACCAGCCCACGGCTCTTGTCTGACACTGCTTTGTGGAGGCTGAGCCTCCTCCTGTCCTGCCTTTGAAAGTCTCTTTAATAGCACTCAAGACAGAGCAGTTTCTGGGCTTTAACAAGAAATGAAAATACCTTAGAATTAACTAAATTCTCATAATAACCACTATATTTTTTATTTACCTTTATTAAACAGCGGTTGGAAGACAACCAACCTTCTTGGAAGACAAGAAGCTTTCATAAAACTGAAAGATGTTTATTTAATCTATTAATCCTGTCTCTGCTAGGCTGTCACAAAGTTGATCTCTTGGATAAGAACAACCTGTTCCCTGAGAAACTAATAGAAAAGTTTTGTGCAGTTGTCTAAGTTACCAAATATAACAAACTGTTTATCCCTCTTGAAAGGGATAAAATCAAAATTTAATTTAAAACTAAAATGATTTTAACTTTACATATAATCTCTGGGCGGTTCTGGTCTGTGAGTATTTACATCAGCCTAAGTAAGAGGTATTGTCTAATGCAGATATTATATTCGTATTTATATTGCACTTTGCTTTTCCTTGAAGGGTGGGGGGAAATGCTCATCAGGCAGCAGGCACAGAGGATGCTCCATCAGCTGTCTGCAGCCTAATGTTGGCTGTGACCACTGCAGGCTTGGTCCTCCAGCTGGAGACCTAGAGATAAACACAGAGTGGAATAATCGTATTACAACTATTTGGATATGCTTCAAACTAAGAGGTTTTCTCAGGGAGAGGAATTTTGATGCGTGGTATCTGTAAAGCTGATTTAGAACAAATTGTTTGTGCACGCTGGAACAGGAGCAACCTCACTAACACATCTGATCATGCTCCTGTGTCAGCATTCCTCCATTGCTGGTGGATGGGAAGGGGGGAGGCATGTCTCCTGGAAGATATTAATACTTTAAAGAGGAGTGGAAGTACAAGAAATGCAAAATGTGGGGGAGGGAGAGAGAGTGAGTTCAGGTTTTTTATTTCTGGTTTTTTTTTAAAGAAACTATTGGCTTTTGACAGGTCACCTTAGTAAGAGAGGAAGGAAAATAAAGCTGTGGTTTACATTTTACCTTCTGGTCAACCTAAATGAGCTGTTCAAGTCACACTTAGGATGCTATCAAAAGAGTTGCTCTGCTTTTATGTAAATGAAAATATTAATTATCATACTTGAATTCGGAAAGTGCAAATATTACAATACCATCTCAATAACAAATGTAAGTTGGGCAATGGTTTATGACTAGTGTATTTTAAGTAACTCACAGGTTCTATAATTATACTGAAGGTGTAAAGCAAAGGTACTGCAAAGTAAGGATGATTTTCTTAGTTCAGACAAAGCATAGTTTGAACACCAGGGTTAAAGTTTGAAAAAAAAACTTTAGTCAACTCTTTTTTTAAAAGCTACAGAGTAAAGACTTATAAAACTTCACTCACTTTTGAAAGAGAGTGAATGAAAATATTGATGAAGCTCAGTGATATACTTGCATTTTCCTTGTCTAACTAAAAAATTGACTTTTTATTTTTTCCCCATTCAGAATAGTCTTTGCCATTTAAAAGTTTGCTTTCATAGTAACGAGAGCATTTAGGAGGGAATTTTTTAAAACGATACTAGAGTATTACCATTAATGCTGGCAGTTATTTTTTCCTATTGCCCATTTTTTTTGGCGAAACAAGTGTCAAGGTAATAAGGACATTGTGATAAATGTCACATCACAAGCAAAATAGGCAGCTCTTTCTTGTTCTGGGTTATTCTTTTGCAATGATTTAGAGATACTTCAGGACTTCAGCAGTTTTGGTAGACAATAGGTATGAACTGACCTCTAATATCTCTTGCATCAATGCTCCAAATCTGATATAATATTCTTGAAAGCTTGACCTGTGTGGGTGATTCTGTTCCTCTAGAAACTATTGGTGTGTTACGCTGAGTTGCATGGCATTACCCGGTCCTGTTTCTAGCAGGTAAATTAGGTTGACAGACTGCTCAGAGTAACTAATTTTCCTGTATTTTTTTCCTGTATGTTTTCTGTGTTGCAAGTGTGTCATACAAAGGTAAATGAGCTGGAAAGACTGCAGTTACTTTGCTTAATAAATGGCTGCTGAGTAGATTCACAGAGCAAGCTCTGTGGTAGCATTTCTTTCAAAGCACAGGCCTGAAGATTAGCAATTATTTCACTGCACATATTTAACTAGTTATAACAAAACACAACTGAAGAAGGTCTGAAAGGAAAAATGGTCTTAAGCACTTTCTTTTCTGTGTAGTTTTTAGATCTGGAACATTCTTCTATCTTTAAACAAACAAATGCAAGAGGCTGCAAACAGCCTCCTTGCAAATTGGACTGCAAGGATTCATAGATTTTTTTTTTTATTATTATGTTTTTTACCCATTGCTTACACACCATAATCAACTGGCTCAGCAGTCAGAAAGTCTTGTTGAGCTTGCAGTATTTCTCAGATCAAATCTTGTGCTGCACCATGCTGTGCAAATACCTTTCCATTGAAATCTCCAGAGCTGACAAATGTAGTGGGCCAAATTCTGCTCTGAAATGTGCCCTAACAAGCATCTCATATTGATCCTCATGTCCTTCATCCCCAATACACATCCCTTTTCTTCAAAATTCCACAAATATAAAAAAGCTCCATTCCC
>VWZW01002576.1:1331730-1389961 GCA_013397115.1 Edolisoma coerulescens
CCATCTCTCCCAACTTCAGGATTAGTTGAAAGCAAAGTGGGTAAAGAAAGCAGACTAAGCCAGCTGAAGAACTGAAAAAGAATTACTTTCATTCAGTTTACAAACATTTTCTCATCTGTTCTTCCAAACGCATTTGGGAATGAGAACTATGTAAGAATTCTGAAGGATAACTATAACTAGTTAATGACAGAAGTCTCATTCACTATTTTGTGCATTAATTTAATATTTATTTTCCTCTTTCATTGTGTGAACCTTCATGAAATGACTAGGGAAATAAAATAATTATGAATCCATTTTATAACTTTTTCTGTGGTGAGGCAGTTGAATTATGCTGTGAGTAATTTATGGGGAGCTGTTAACACAAATAATTTTTCCCCTGTATTTTTGTTCAATGCTTTCATTTAAAACAGTATACTAATTAATCAAATTCTAAAGCATTTAAAATTAACATTTCTATTTTTGTTTTATGATGCAGTTATTAAAATTAAAGGAAAAGTTTTGAGTAAATGAAGTTATACTACTGAATTACATAATTAGGTTTCTGAATAATCTCTTAAATAACTACTCTGACTTTCATTATTTGACAAATTTGTGAAGAATGATGAGAGCAAAATCATAGTCTCTAGCTAGATTTCAGTGATGGTACTGGGGTTTTGGTGGGATCAGCTGACCAGTGACTGGAAACATTATAGAATAACTTTAATATCTAGGATAAACTAAATATGGGAATACTTTTACTCACAGACATAGAAAATATGAGCATGTGAGAGTATGCATAGATACATGCACTCATCTGAATCAAATGGTATTTAACAGGATGTGGTTGATAGTGGTATGGCACATGCTGTTTGTTGCCTAAATCTGTGCCCTCAAGTAAAATAAAAAAAGAAATCTCATACATTTGCCAGGGGTTTTGGGTCAACCCAAATTTGAAGGGGAAGATGAAATTAAAAAAACTGCCTTAACCAGAATTTTGTTCGGGCTTACTGAAGGAAATGGAAAACATTTTTTAACACTGTTTGGGTTTTATCCACCCTAAATTGGCCTGTTCGTGCTTCTGTCTTCATATTTTCGCATGTCTGCTATGAAGAGGGAAAATGGAACTTACAAAAATAATTAAAAGTCAGTCTGGTATTGAGAAAAATGGGATTTATTGGCAGGAGGGAGATGTTATGAGTGAAGCACTTGAAATAAAGCCATATGCAGGGAAGGTAAAATAAGGTAATAAAGCATGGGATGAATGGCAATAAAAAGACCAAAGATTCCAAATTTGAACAATAGAAGCAGAAGTCAAGCAGTCAGCATGTAACGGATGGAAAGAATTACTTTAATATGCTGGCAAGAAGGAGGCTATAAATTCTATGAAAAGAAATGGAAGTGAACCACCATGCTGAACTGTACTACAAAACCACAGAAACAGGAGGCTTTGATGTAGATTTGATGGGGGTATCCTGTGGGGTGGAGGTAGGGGAGAGGAGCTGGATGCAGGGATTTCAGAAGATGGAAATACTGCAGAGGACTGTGCTCCCCTGATGGAATCAGCAATGAGAGCTGTATTGGATGTGGTCATCTTGGAATCTTAATAAGCACCTCGCTGCCCTAAGAATAATGCTTTGGTTCCCTTTTTACCTTTTATTTTGAGAGAAACTGGAGGAAATCTCAGGCGCATAATTGCCAGCGCTCGTTCACAGTTCCTGGATTCAGCCTCTGTGGTTCCAGTCATTAAAAGCTTCCTTCCCACAGTTCCATCTATCCCACGAACTGTGGGTGCATCCCAGCTTCCTTTGTGACGAGTTTAGTCACGGCTGTTTTTTCCATTGAGGTCTGAGTTTGGGGGTGTGTCTGTTGCTTGGGTAAGGCTTTTGCCTCCGTGGCAGGCTGGGAAGAGTTTAACAAATGCAAGAACAGTTCTATTGCCCTCCCCAAAAGGCAGAATATGGATGTACACACGCACGCACAGATCAATGACGTCCCTTAACAAAATCCTGTGTGCCTTTTTTCTCTCTGTCGGGATGCCTTTTAAACAATTCCACAGCAAGGTTTCCAGTTCTGTGGAAGGCACAGCTGCTCAAGTCCTGCATGCATTTCTTTCATGGTGTTATTAGCACTGTTTCCTGCAGTTTGCGGGCTTGTAGCCAATATTCGAAAATCTAGAAAATGTAGGGTAAATGGCAGCTTTTTGACAGTGACCAGAAATCCTGATATATTTGATGCTAAAGACCTAGGAAGATACAGAGACAGGAGTGTAAGGCAAAGACCTGTGTATGGTGGGCTATGGAATAAGAAGTCACTTTCGTTTAATACTTTATTTTTTGAGACACACTGAATGTAGGATTTTAAATAGCTAATCAGAATGTAAGTTCAAAGGCTGAATTTTCTGTATTTCTTGCTTTGGACACAAGATCTTGTGTTCATTACCCCCTAATTAGACCTTGCCTGAGACCTTTGAAGTTTTGGGGGAGTAGTCATTCCAAATAAAAATTTTAAAATAAAATCTTTTCAGCAGGTTTCTACAGCTAAATTCCATATTTTTAAAAAATTCCGCCTTTAATGTTTTGTGTTTCACTGAACATTTACAAGTATATTTAACCTTTATGAATAAGGAATAAATAAGTGCTTGCTGTTGTGTGTTTATCAAGGAACAGAGACAATGCATAGATTTTTCTATAGAAAATAAGATAGGCTTGAATTAGTCTGATTTAACCTTGTTGCAATTACCTTAAGGTGAAATCAAGACTTCAAAGAAAAGATTTGATTTGAATTTTGATGGTGCTTCTAAACATATGATCAACCTTTCTTGGCTCTTCATTGTCAGTATTTTACAGTTCTTTTTAACACCTGTGCTTAAACAGGACTTCCTTTTGCACCTGCAATTATTTATGGAGACATTACACAGACTTTTTCACCTTCATTTAGTTGTAGGAACACTTATGTCAGAAGGAGTCTCTGCAAACACTTAAACTGAATGTGTACCACATTTCCATATACACTGATATTAAAATTTTGTTTCAATAAAAAATAGAGCCCGTGAAGATTAACTCAAGCAATATGAGGTAAAATACGATTTCTGCTGTTATTTTGTCCTCTAAATTATGTGCTGACAAAAATCTAGAAAAAAATGCTTCAAAGTGACACTATAATTAAAGTGACACCTGTATGTTGGTCAATATGGAATGACTGAAATTAAACAAACTCTTGGAAGAAGTATGGTATGGATGTCCAAGAGAAAGTGATACTAAGGGATTCTAGGAGATCACAGAGAATGAGCCCCATGGATGGGGTGAAATCATCACTGTCATCATGTTTGAGAAAAGCAGTTTAATTATATTTCTTGTACTATTTTTATGGAGCAAAGATTTGCCATATGTGTATTTATTTCAAATGAATCACTTCTTTTAAGCTTCTTGCAGCAAAAGGGAGTAGCACTGTATTGTAAAGAAAGGATTTAGCTGTCACATGTTCAATACATCCCTCTTTCAATGTCTTCTGTGACAGATCCTTGGTCCTTCCTTCTTAAACCTTGCTATTTTTCATTTCTGTTGTAAAAAAGTCAAATCTTTCTTATTACAGATCACTTTGAGCAGCTTCTTGGTAACTGTTTTACTCTGCCCCTTTTTTTTAATTATTTTTACATTATCACATATAAAATTACTTTTCTAGTTATTGTAAACTACTTTTTTTAGTATCTTAACCAGAAAGTAACAAAAAAAAAATGCTAACTGCAATATGGAAGAATAACTTGTAGGCCAAGTGAAATTTTAAATCGCTAAAGTTATTTTAAAACTTGACAATCACTTGCAGTGACTTGCAGAACTAATGACTTGTAGCACTGAATTTGGTATGTCAGAGTGGTGAAATCTGTCTTTGATGTTTGCAATGAGACTGTACTCAGTGTCACCTTCTCTTTTATTTTTATTGTATAGTGCTTCGGGGGTGTTGTTTAGTTTTTAAATATCTGCAGAATTCTCAATCTAGTCTTTCATACATGAAACTGGCACCTCCCTACATCTAACCATAACTAGCGTAACTGATTTTCTTAATTGTCCACTATTTGAAAAGTTTAATTTAAAATTACTTACTTTGATCCAGTTAGAACTGTAGAGGAAGAGATTTTGTTGTAAGTGCCTCTGTTAGACCAACATACAAAGCCAAGTCCCTGTACTATTTACTAGACTAATATGTCTGACTTTTGAAAGACAGCATATTTCTCAGCACTGGAGACCTTGTTTCATGTGAAGAGATTTCTTTCTACTCCCCCTCCCAAGAAAAACTTCCACATTGGAAAGCTCACTTTTTTTTCCCCCCATATCTATCAATTCGCCTTATTAAAAATCCTGCCTTTGTTATATTTGCATAGGCCTTCACAGCTATAAATGTTTAACTTCTGAACTGGTTTCTTGCTGACTACCAGAGTAGATTGAGATGAAATACCTGTTCCCAGATCTTCTGGTCAGCCACATTGAAGAAAGAGAGAAAGTCAAACAGGTTTCCCAGAGCAAGAAATGAATCAGACTTAGTGTTTGTTCTTCTCGAAGCAAACATAGATATCTGCCTCTTTTCATCCAAATTAAAGAAAGCATCCTGTTTGCTTTGGGAAAAGCAGCAAATTTGTTCACTTCTGGTATCTTTTGTTGTAGTCTTCACACATTTGTTTTCAGAAGTGTCTGTTAAGCATGTTCATGTCTGAAAATATTATTCCACATTGGCTGCACAGTAGACTTTTATTAGATTTGTAGCAAGATTTTGTTTTTTCTGTATTTTCTACATTTTTCCATATTTTTAACCTGATATTTCCTTTTTCACTGGAAAGAATCTATAACGAAAATGGCAGCACAGAATATGAGTGGCTTTACCAGGTCTAGCCAACGAGTTATCTGTTCTGTCTCTCCAGCCCTGCTGTTTCCAGCTCACAGAGAACTTCTTGATATGTATGTTTCTCTGTATTTAGAAATATATTGGATTTCTTATTAATATTTTCAGTGTCTCCTTGAATGCATATAAATTTATAGGACTCATAGCATCTGCAGAAAGGAACTCTGGAGCTCAAGTGGCTTTGACACGAAGTACCTCCTCTGTTTACATTTTCCTCAGACGTGCAACTAACTCATTTCAGCAGAGCCCTCCCAGGCCTAGGGAGTTAGTCTTTTAACTCAGACAAACCTTACCCACCTCTGTCTCTAAAGTGTCTGCTTGCACAGACCAGCCATGTGCTTTTTAAAGCAAATCACCCCCTTGTTGTCCCGTGCTGTCCTGTGGCTCCTTCCCGATTTAAGTGCGGCAGGTGATGAGCTCCGGGCGTGCACAGAGAGCATCTCCAGCTGCTGCTGAGTGTCCTGGCAGTGGCACCTGGCAAGAGGCACTTTGAAATAAACCTCCCTTAAAGCCTCTATCCTGGCAGTGTAAGCACCAGCTGTTTCACTCCACAAACCTGCTAGTGAAAAAAAAAAAAAAACAAACCCCACATCTGCCTATCAGCGCATCTAGACTTCCATTCCTCTGGATCAAGAAAATTTCTTAGCTCTCCGTATCTGCTGCTACATCCTTGAAAACCTGAAATAACTTGGTAAAAACAGCATCTAGCTGATTCCTAGTGACTGTTGGCAAACATCACTTATATCAGATTCGGTGACAAAAATATATAGAAAACCCAGGACTTAAAAGCATAGTATCTTTTTTGCACAATGTTTCAGCATCATTCTATGTATCTATAAAATAAGTGATCTCTGTGATTTAGCTTCAAACTGAATTAATTTATTGTGTGCTTCCCATGCTTTTGTTTTCTTATCTGAAATGGCTGGATGTGGTTCTTCCAGAAATATCAAATCCACCTTGTCAGACTTTTCATTATCTAAATTGTCAACTGACATAACCAAGAGCAGCTGGGACCTATTTCTAATTTCTAAAAGATCAGTTTTTTTAATAAATATTTCCGTGTTAAATCTTACACCCTTAAGAGCAGTCTCCCATTTTCCAACATTTGTAAATACTTCAGAATGACCTAATGCTGCTGAGAAGCTGGGGAATAGAAATGTGGTCACCCTTACCATTCTTGAAGAAAATAATATGTCTTGGTTCAAGGGTTTATTTTAATTTAAAACTTCTAACGTTGATATTTTGATGATTTTTTTTTTTTAATGCAATTGATTTGGGATACCTTTATAGGGCTGTGAAAATTACTTGTTTTCTTGATTGAGTTGATGAACAGAAAAAAATCCCAGACACAAATCCACAAAAAACAACAACAAAAACAATCAAATCACTCCTCAAACAGATCCAAAATATTTTTGCAAGGGAAAAAAGGGGAATCATATATTTGATTCAACCCCTCTCTCTGCCTTACAAACATATATTGTTTCCTGGCACATATGATAGAAAAGGGCAACGCTCGCAAATAACAGTTCAACATATAACTACTCTGTCTGAAATGTTAAGGGACCCATTTCACTCCTGTCTTCTTTTTAATGTCTATTTCTTTTGTCAGAACTGCCAACTATTCTGTTTTAGACAAGAACGGATTTATTTTGCAGTCTGAATTCCTGTTTGACTCAAGAATGTATATTTTTTCATGTCTAGAAAGTGCTAGATTGCTCAAAAAGAAGACTGAACTAGTTGAAGCATCAAAACCACAAAGTTTAAGAGCATCTGTATTAAACCAGTTTAAAGCATGAGATCATGCCATAGATTGTGGCACATCACCTATACTCCTTTCTGACAATCATTAAAGTTAGTGAAAGGGCTTTTTCTGCGTCTTGCCAAAATAAAGTGTGTGGCAGAAACTTAGCCTTACACTGATCTCGTACCTTTCTAGCAGAATATGTAGAATTCTGGAGTAATGGAGAAGCTAACATTAAAAAAAAAAAGGGAAATAATAAATGGGGAAATGGAATGAAGTCAAAAGATAGGAAAAAAAGTAAATGCAGCATTTAAGGCTGAGCAGTGCACATATTCCCAATGGCAAGTCACTGTGAGCCCTGGTTTACTGTGGAATAGCACAGGCCTTCAGGGAATTTGTGTTTTGTTTTTTTTTCCAGCAGGTTGTCCCTTGTTTCCTTTCTCACCATGGCACAGTCTGTTTGTCTGTCACTGTGCTCCTTGGCTTCCCACTCCTGAGGCCATATTGCCAGAAATGAAAGATAACAGTCCAGTCATATGTTCTAAAATCTGAAAAAAAAAAGACCCAAACCCAAAAGTTTAAGGCATTATTCTGTCAGTCTTTTGGTACCATATGTAGCAGTAAATTTTCCTGTTGGTTGGTTGTTTACTAAATACAGAAAATAAGTGGGAAACAGGGAATTCAATTTTTTTTTTAATAATCTGAAAAGAATCATTGAACACAATATCGAAGTTATGTTCTCTTTGTTACATTATAGATTTTTTCTCCGTTAATTTAAGAATCATTCTCACAATAAATATGAGTAGTGTATAGCTCTATTTCTTAAAAAAAAATAAACAAAACCAAACCCATCCCATTTTAAAATAGATTTATGTGGTTGTGGATGTTGAATGTTTTCAGAGCCTGCTGCTACACTCTAATAAATTTGTTCCTGAGGAGGAAATAAACACATTGTATTAGAGGAAGAAGAGTCTGTGAAGGATACAGGCAGCAGATTAAAGACAAGGAAGATGGCATGTTATTTAAAACAATGCTGAATTATTGTATCAATTGGTGAATATGATTTTAAGTACAAATAAGAGATTTAAAAAAAATACTAAAATAGAAATGTCTGGTTTCTCAGCTGAAAAAAAAAAAAGACATCAAAGTTTCAAAATAAATTCATTCTGTACTCCTACAATATGAGGAAAACAGCTCTGTATTACTCCGAGACAGTAGCCTTTGAAGTATGTGCTGAAATATTGAGGTTCTAACATACTTCATCTCTACAGCATATTATAGCTGCTTTTTTCCTTTCACTTTTCAGACTTTTATGGTGCCTGTAGCTCCACTTCCAATTTTGGAGCATCTATTAGATGTCTTTTACCTGGAGAGGATCAGCAGAAGCAGTGGAGCTGTTTCATTTGAAGATGTTGAAGTGAAATTCCTGTCAAAATAAATAGGTCACCCAATATAAATCAATCACAGGTTAAAATTCAATAAAAGCAATTTAAACAATCAAAATAATTGGAAATGCAGATTTATTTGGAAACACTGTCAGCTCCTTTTCCAACCCTAGCAAAAATTAAGTTCTTTTTTTAAATCAGTTACTATACCAAACTTAAAATTCTGAAGGATACAGGAGACAACAGATTTGCATATTTAACCTTCAAAATATATAAAATATTGTTTTGTTATTGTCAGTCACTCTTGGATAGAGGAGCTTATTTTAACTGAACTTCTCCAGTAAAGAAAATTCTAACACATCCACCAAAGCAGACTGATTAAATAGTTTATTTGGTAGAATTATAAACTGCTTAAAAATAGGGTAAGAAGCATTCTATTTAATTGTAACCACTCTTAATAATCCTTTTTATATACATTACCATGCTGTTAGATATATGGGGATGGACAATATTAAACCAGGATTGCTTGTTCTGACTGTAGTGCTACAAACACATTTTGATTTGGACTGAGGATTAATGCAGATTAAAACAGGACTTCAGAGAGACAATCACTAATACTAATTTATAAAAAAATAACATAAGGAAAGAAAAAAGCATAATTAAAAAAGCATTACTGAGTAATCAACTTTATCAAAGGCAGAGTGGCAAATATCCCTTGACACATTTGAGCAGAACTGGAGAAACTCAGGCAGATAACCAAAAATCAGTTAACAATTCTCTCTGTTAACATTATGACAGAGGCATTATCTTTTAGCTCAGTATTCCTTCTATCCTAAATACCAAAAGGAGATAATTTAAGAGCACATTGTGTGGTTTTAGAAACAACTAATCTTACCAGCTAAAGGCACATCTATTACCTGTGTTCCCTGCTTGTTCTCTGACAAGAAAATTCAGATTGTAAGGTGAGCTTAAGCAGTATCTGGCAGTTCTTCAAGGTAAATAAGTATGCTGGTTGAATTTGGCTCTTGATTTGTACATGGAAGTAATATTATTGTCAAGACATTAAAAACTGCTGGCTACTAAAATGATGAAACTGGTGGCTACAGGTAGAAAAATGCCAGAGTGGGAAAAAATTTGGAGAAGATTAATAGGAAGAAGGGTTAGGTTGGCAGAAATAAGTAATCCTATTTAAGACTTCTGTGTCTGCAGGGCTGCAAAACCCCTTTTGTTGCAGTAGGTGCACCAGTAGGGCACAGAAGGATTGTAATAATCACCTTGACTGACTAAATAGGGTTGGTGAATCTTTCAGAGGATGGACTGATTTAAGAGCCTCATAGGTCTTCTCTCAAAGCATTTGATACTGAGCATTGCAGGAGGTGTGGAGTAATCAAAGAGGTTGAGAACAAAAATAGGAACAGGTTTCCCTTTATGTTTAGTTTTCATAGGTGTAGGGATTTTGTTTGTTGTTTGTGGGGTTTTTTACATATAAATATTGTACAAATGAGCTGAAATTTCATCCTACAAATTAAAACTTACGATGAGATCTAAACACCTTTACAGAAGTTACCTGATGCAAATAAAATCTTGATATTAATTCTCTTTGATTTCTAATTGGGGTTATAATTACTTGAAATGGAGCCTTGCTCTACCAGCACTGCTCCATAATTAATTTCACTTGTGGCTGAAATGTTCTCCTTGACAAGGCTTCTTGATGAGTAACTTCTACTTTTAGGCTGAACAACCACAAAAAAACACAAAAAAAAATTCCCGTAAACAGCTGCCTCCTCCCAAAAAACAAAACAAACCTGAAGAAGCTATTGGGTGTCCAACCATCTTATAGTGTTTTTGTCCATTATTAATGAAACATTATTCTTATTGTTGAAATCTCCTTACAGTTGAAACTTTGGCATTAAACTTTGTATCCCAAGTTTCCTTCCACTAAGAATGAAACTTTCAAAGTTGATGCTTGAACTTCTGCTTCTTTCATGGATAGTGATAAAAATTAAGAAGCTAAAAGCAACGTGATCTTAAGTGATAAAGTAACGATCAGTTTAAAGGAGGAAGCAGAACATTGCTGACTTCTAGGTAATCTGCTTTCTGTTTTCGTATTGCAAGTGGCAAAAATGTTAACAAAAGTATTTCAAAAGTATTTTATTCCAGGCTGAGATGGTTATAAGACAAAATTTATATCTAGAACAATTCAAACCTGTCTTTTAAAAAAGTTTTCATTTTTATCAGACTCTTGTGTGTGTGTGTGATGTCCCCTACTATTTTTTTGTTTGGTTTTTTTTAATATATATATATTGCTTTTATTTTGATTTTGATGATAAATTATTTTGGTTGAGAAGAAGGACTTGGAAAATAATACAAATTCAGAAATGTTTGGCACTGATCTGAAAACTGGTCACTCTTCTAAAGAGGTATTTCTTCTATTTGGTATTATTTAGGTATACAAAAGCTAAAAGGACACCAGATTGGAACTGTGTGACAATGAAGTTGATAACAGGGTTTCTATTTGGGTCTTGGAGTCACTTGGGACATAATTCTGCTTTGCAGCTCTTTTGCTCTTATCTGTTGCTCTCTAAATCAGACATTCATTATTTTAAGTTTTGTTTTAATTCCTGAAATCTACCAGCACCAGGATTCCAGGATTTCTTATCTGATTGCTCCATTTGTTCCACTGTTAAGATTCTCAGGGCAGGGGTAATTTGGACTGGTGATAAATAGGTTCTTGGTGATAAATACTAACTCAATAACCTCTTTTCCTCTACAAAACTTTGAAAACAAGTAATCTGTCTTTATCCTGATTTTATTTTCCTTAAGAGAACCTGTTTTGACATATATGTAGGTAAGGTGGGAAGGAAAGATGATACTAAAAGGCCAAGGTAGAGAAAAATTCGATCAAAATTATCTTTTATAAATGGATTACTGGAACACTTTGGGAATTCATCGGCACTAAATTTTCTTTGAATGGAAATAGGGTCAAGGATAAAGTTTCAGAGCTCTCAAAAGAGCAAAGGTGGGCCTTAGAAAACACAGGAAACAAAATGTTACTAAGAAAAAGGTCTAGGAAAATAACAGTATTTAACCTTCTCAGTTCCAGAAGAGCCTGTGTTAGATCAATACATCACACTTTTGTCCTCCTGGCGAAACATGGAAGTTGCATTCAGAGATGCCTCCATAAACAGCAGTGACATGTCCCTGATGCACTGCTGGCTGTGTAGCCCCTCGGCTCATCACTGTTGTCACACTCCAGGAGCAGCGCAGCACGAGTGGGGTGAGTGCTACAGGCTGTATCTGTGACACCAGGGGGGTTGGAATCACACAGCCTGCCAGTCCACTCTTCACACTAATGCTCATCTCGCTGGCTCCGCTGAAACTTGAGGGAAAAGGGAATTGTGTGTTTTAGTCACTGCTGTGGTATTTCTGCTGCGGGTTGCTGGATGTTTGCTGTTTTCCGCTTGCTTGCTTGCATGGGGCACCTACCTTGGAGTGCCTGCCTCCCCCCACAGCTGCTGCAGAGCTGGCCCAGCTCTCCGAGGCATGGTCCACATTTGTTCAGTGTGAATCTTTTCATCCCAGCGAGAATTTCTCTGTGGAAAAGAGGACAAAATAAGCCTCACGTCAGCTTCAATGACATTTTAAAAATAAGCATCGCAGGCAGATTTCTGTATTATATTAAATATGCATGTATGTCAAAATGAAAAGTTTATGGAAAAAAAACGGTTTTTGATCGTCTGGTATTCTCTCTTTTCCTTAAAATTCACTTCACAGGGAGTGTCGGGGGAAGGGCTCGTTTGGTGTTCTGCTTTTGAAACAGACTGTTCTCGACGTTCGTCTGTTCCCACAGAACTAAAAATCAATTTCTTGATTATCACTGAACTATGGCAATTTTAAGCCTGCTAGGTTATGCAAGCAAAATATTCTGCTTGCTAACTTGATAATTTTCACCATTGTCTAAATGTAAATGCACATACTTTCTGATTGTGCTCTCGCTTGTCACAGAAAACTCATAAATAGAGCATCTAGGTTTTGTTTGTTTTGTTGTTTCTAAGTTGCTTGCCATATATTTGTTGTATCAGAGAACAACTCAGGTTGGAACAGACCTTGAGAGATCTTGAGACCAAACTCTAGCTCAAAACAAAGAGAGCTACAAGGTCAGATAAGGTTTTCCGGGACCTTTTCTGTCTGAGTTTTAAACCCCTGAAGACTGAGATTTCACAGTCTCTCTGGGCAGCCTGGGCCATTGCCCACCTGTCCTCCTTGGGGGAAAAGCTTCTCCTTCTCGTCTGAACCTCTCTTGTTTCAGCATCTGCCCTTTGCGTCTCCCACTCCCGCCTTTCACCATGGTCAGAGCATGCCTCAGTGTCCCCAGGAAACACCCCACAAGCACGGGGATGCTGATGTGAGGTTTGAATCCTGAGTAGCTCTCTTCTCTTCCCTTTCCTTTCCACTTCCTTTAAAATAAATCTTTTTTTCATTCCTCTAAATTAATTTTTAAGAACTTTATCTTTGAGGTTTGCATGTGGCCACCTACGTAAGAAAGACCAGAGGTGTTCCATGCATGTCTAATTGATGACTTCCAAGAAATTTTAAAGTAATATTTAAAAAAACCCTTTAATTCCACCTCTAAAAATCTTCATAAAAAACATCATTATGTATTTTTAGTTGATGTCAGTATATATAAGAATTAATCTTAATTTGCTTTTTTTTTGCTTTTTTTTTTTTGTTTTGAATTCTAGCATATTGTTTTTGCAGATTTTTCAGGTATCTTTAACTTCTGTTCTTGTGTAAAAACTAAAAAAAATTAAAAAAAAGTTAAAGTTGAAGAGAAGGCTCACATGAGATACGATAACATGCACAAGAATTATTTAACTTGGAGAATTGAAAGGAAAATCAGTAATATTGGGTTTGGGTTTTTTTTCTCTTGTAACTGATACAGAGAAATCAGAAAGAGTACAATTGGGCTTTTTGAGGAGATTTATCAGGGTATGAATGCTAAAAGTTTTCAGTAATTACAATATAACTTTCCAGATTCCCCTCCGTCTTTCTATAATTTGAGAAATGTTTTGGCTTAGACAACCCCCTGTCCCTAGTTATTTGCAAAAAAATGTTTAGAGAAGGGCTGTACAAATCCATGGATTATCCATTCTCTCTGTTACTTATGTATGAAACCTGTTTTTAATCTACTTAATTTGTGAAATAGAGTTCCAATATCCTGTTGTACCACTGAAGATAGGAAGTGACAAGTTAAATACGTGCATTGTATCAATATTCCATAAACCAAAAAAAAAAAAACCAAAAAACCCATCCAACCAACCAAAACACAAAAAAATCTTGCAATTTCACCAAAAATTACCCCATTTCCCTTTCCTAAGACTGGAATTCCATGCTGATCGGCATAAATTTTAATATCACTCCTTAACAATTTGTTAATTTCTTGTATCTTTATTCCTCCTGTGTTGGATTTGTCTGTGGTTTATGTCAGGCTGCCAAGTTTTCTAGTTATCTGGATCACTCTGTTTACCACTACAGCATTAGCAGAACAGGAGCTTCCTTTTTGTTGTTAAACACTGGCTGGGTGCCAAGAGATTCAGGTCCAGGGATTTGAAATTTTTTGACCTTAACTTTTCCCTAGTTAGTCATGGTAACTGTTTTGTAAACAACTTTTTTTACTCATGTGAGACAGACATCTTTATTTTCTTCAAATGTTCTACTATTTCCTTCTCATAATGCACTGTGGCATATTTTTGTTGGGATATCATTAAGCTCTCCTCATTTAAGTGAAATTTCTCTTGGATATACCTAATACCAGATTTTCTCCTGATGCTATCTATCTTTGTGAAAAGCTTTTCTTCACTTTCTCTTTTCTTTTTGTTTTTTGGTTTTTTTTAAACCGAGTATAACCTTCTGTCATTCACAAGAATGTGAAGTATTTAGAACTCCATCATGAGGTTTTATGACATGTTTGCTAACTATTATTCAGATTTGTTTTCATTCTTTTTTTCAAATTTAATTTAAACCATAATAACATTTACTTCAGAGAAAAATTCCTCTCTCAAGCATGAAAATATATTGCATTTACGGCAATAGATGTAATTGTTTCATGAGCTATTGCAGTACTAATTCCTAATCTGGGGCTCAGTTACTTGTTTTCTGCCAAAGTTATGCCTTGTTATGTTAAATAGAAAATGAGAGTGGAAGAAAATTCAGCAGAAATTTCTGAAACATGCTGGTTTCTCCATTGAGAGAGATCCCAGAAGAGAAGAGAGAAGGCTCCACAATAAGGTCAAAGAAACAAATCAGTATGTAGCCTTCTACAGAAGGAATAGAAAATGAGAAACACTAAAAGGAACAAAATACCGAGAACCTACAAACAGTGTGACTGTCTCAATGGCATTTAAAATAGATTTCTGAAGCCTCCCAAATAGGGGATTGAAATGTTACCTTGAATTTTAAGCAGTGCATATGTATGTTGAAGAAACAGAATGATCACAATAAAACTAGTTTAATAATGCATTTGTTCCTTAAACTGCTTGAGATAAGCAATAACACGAGTTAATGTTATAAAACTATTGTGTATTCGTTATAACCATGCTGTTATAGAGATGTTGTTCTGCCTCCCGATTTACCAGAGGTGCTATGTTGGAGTGACAGAGAAAGTAGAAGAGAATTGCTGTTTAAAAGAATGCTAAAATATGGCTTGTCACTCCATTCCTCCAAAATGTTAGTGAAGTAGTGCTGCTCTTGTAGTTTATTACTGTGAAAAACAGCTGTTTCTCACCTTAACATTTTTATTTTAAGAGAATAAGTTTTAAGCTTTCAAAGCTATAAACTAAGCCTTTTAAATAGAGACATCGCTTGGAAGTAGCAACCTACAACAAGGCCTTGATAATCTGACTTTTAATTTTTTTTTTTTAAAACAACCTAATCAGTGAAATAAATTTGCTGCAGACTTCCCTACAGCTCATTTGCTTTGCATCAATGACGAATTTGGTCAGGCCCTTGAGGATGCAAGGCGTGTGCCTTTCTTGGTGTGTAGTCAGCCTTCACCACCCTCCAGGTGTGCCCAGCATTACACGTAAGGAACCATGTGCTCCATTGGTAGCTATTTTTCCAGCAGGGGATACAATGAAAACTTTAAGTCCCTGGATTTGTGGTAGGCTGATAAGTTTAGAGAAATCTTGACATTAAAATCAGCAAAAATACTGAAAAATTCATGAAGTTCCTTAGGGGTTTTACAAGGTGGTTTTCTATTTACCGTTTTTTTTTTTTTTCCCCCTGCTGTAATTGAAGCTGATTTCTTCTACAAATCTGCTGTGCTTTAAGTGAGATATACTTGTAAGTCTTGTTCCATAGGGTGCCAGGCTATAATACTGGTTCAGAAATAAACCTGCCAGTTATTTGAATGTCCATACCATAACCATACAGAGGGAGACAGATCTATGCTGCTTATAATTTTACAAGATTTCATAACCACCTGAGCTCATCTAGAAGATGTTCAAGTTCATTGGTTTTCTGTAGTAACAAATTTAAAAGTGGAACTACTTGGAGTGCCATTCACATAGCACCAGTCTTGGAGTCTAACTTGGCATCAGAATGTCTTCAAAGAAGGCGAGTACATGGTTCATTACTGCTCCTGAATTCATCATTCCTAACACCGCACAGCTTGGGGCATGTCGGACTTCACAAATTAAACAGGTAGTCTTGATCCGTTCCAGGCTGGTACACCTGCAGCAAAAGCACCTGGTGCACAGAAAAGTGGCACTGGGGATTCATTAGGTGGCATTTTCCTTCTGAAGCAGCACTGATTAACTCCATGTTATGCTAATGAACTGCTGGAAGCTCTATCAGTCAGCAGGATGGGGAATGGGCAGGTAGCGGAGCTATAAAGATAGTATGAGCTTCCAGGTTTTGATGAAGTTCTTTACTTCTTAGTGAAGGCTTTACTGATGGCGCCTTTTTGGTTTTAGTGTTCTTGTTTTTCCTTTTTCCCCCTCTCTCTGTGGTTCTTTAATACTGTGTTTAACTATTTTATAACAAGATACATCACAGAAAAACCCAAAGCAGCTAGTACTGAAATACACTAAACAACATTGTAATGTTTTGCCCTGCTTTTGCCACTGATTTAGCTTTGCTTTGCCACAGGGCATGTCAGCTATTGTATATATTTCAGATTTGCTGGGAAGGGAACATTAGAAGGGAAGTCATCCTGAACCTCAAACCGCAATTATGGATCCGTGGTATACAGACAGAGTCTTCCTCCCCATGTGGTGCAGTCAAGCCTTCTGCTCACCCAAAGCCCTGTGGACCCTGGGAGGGTTGTGCATTATTGTTGTCCATGTTGGTCAGTTTGTTGTGCCAAAACGACCAGAGTTTTTGTTCTTAGTTTCACAATAAATGTATAGCGATGTTTTCCAATCCCAGTAAGATTGTCTAAAAGAATCATGCCCTTTCCCTTAGCTCTGTTTGGCTCCAGCAAAATTTCCAGCCTCTCCTGGTGTTCCTGACTAGTTACGTATTAGCAGGAATGTGTATAAAGTTGCCTGTATCTTCTGTCCTCTTTTATGTGCAGATAGTGTTGTACAGTGAATACTACAGCCAAGTAGAAGTCTGAAGGTCAGACTTTCTAATTAGCTCACATAAATAGCATTGGCTTATGTTAATCATAGAACCACAGAATCATAGAATCATTAATGTTGAAAAAGACCTTTAAGATCATCAAGTACAACCTTTTTTTTAAGGAGCAGCCAGCTTCATTTTGAGGATGGCATCAGCTGCCTATTCCATGAAATGAAAACTCCCCAAAGACTCCCAAGTGGCTATATATATATTTAGGTCCAGTTATATTTTACAAGCTGTGTTTTGAATTGGTGGAGGAGTTGATATAATTCTGTTTGTTGGCTTCGATGAATAATGAATTGAATCAATTGATATCAAACAAGGGAGCTTTTGCTTTATTTCAAAAACAGAGAATTGAATCACATTACAAAAAAATGAAAAAAATGGGAGAACTTTTGGTCAATGCTTTGTTCTGATATAAATTTAAAACCTCAGTGCCATCTTCCATTCTTTACCTCTTCTTGCCATCTTGGTCATATGAAGGATTGATGATATCTGGGATTTACTGAGGTGACCAAAGGAAGACTAAAATGTTTGGACCTTGAAGGGAAGGGTTATTCTGGAGAAATCTGCTTTGAGCTCTGAAATGGAAGAGCACACTTCTTGAACTTTATATGTAGGAGAGAGATGAAGGGGACTATTTCTTGTATATCTGTGGTAAACTCTGGTTTAATGTTTACTGTTTTGTTTGTTCATTGGTTTGTTTTAAAGGCAGCGGGAGACAGTCCAGAGAACAAGCCCAAAATATAATAAGATGCACATGATAACCTGCATTAAATTATTATCCAAGTTGAAGAAATACATTAGTTCTGAATACAAATAATTTCTTTTCCTATTAACATTGTTAATACTAAACACTGATGAAAACCAGTTAAAACTAAAAAAAAAAAAAAAGAAACAAAGCAAAGTTAAAAAACATACGACCACGCTTAAAAAGAGAACTTGTACAGTTTAGGGTATATTTTTTGTTTTCCATATGAATTTGAAAGGTAGATGGACATATCATTTAAAAACGGATGTCAAACTTCTGTAAAAAGCTCTTCTATAATAGAAACAAAAATGAAAGATATTGATTAATACCTTGGATTTACATTTGAAGCACCTCAAAAGAAGGGGAAGAAAATTACAAGTTTATCTCACAAAATGAAGCTGTGATTTGTTATTTCAGACACATTTTAATACATTTTCTCTTTGGGCAGTAGGAGCATTGTCTTAACAATTGAAATCAGTGTAGTCTCGGCTATTGGCTCAGAAGAGAACAGAAGTTCTTTCCCTGAGTTTTTGGGTACATGGATAGTGCAGCACATGGCTCAGGGTTGAGAGGTTTCTGAAAAACAGAATGATTAGGATGAAGACAGTGAAACTGTATACAGTTTCCAGGGGCCCACATTTTCTCTGTTCTGCGGTAACACAAATTCAAGCATGGTATTTTCTTATAAAGTTGCTGTATGCTATGCATGTGTACCTGAAAGCATACTCCTGCTGGGAAATGGTTAGAAATGGTCGAGTCAGGCTCTACCTCTTAGCAAACTTATTTCTGCTGATCTCATTCTGTAGAGTTTATTCTAACTAGTGGATCTGTTATTTTGGAAAAGTGGAAGATCTTGTTTTACTTCAACGGCCATGTTCAAATTATTTGTTCTTGAATAGAAACCCATGATACAGACTTGCCTGGATTATTCTTCCCGAATTCCTCTTGGAATATCACTGCAGTTTTCATTAGTGGATTTTTCATGAGCTCTTGTGTGTCTCTGCTTCTGCTCCAAGCTCATCAGTGAGAAACAGCAACATGGGAAAACATTGTTTTGCAAAGATTTACGAATGTACAAAGAGAACCTGGTCAAACCTGGCCCAGTGTCACTGAAATGTCATCCTTGAAATGCCAGAGAACATCATACTGCTACTTTGTGTGTGTGTCAGTGTTGTCCTGTGATCACAGCTCCAAGTGTATACTTGCAGGGGAGCTGGAGATCAAGAAGGGCTCTGGGAGATAAAGCTATCAGCCTGTGATTTAGTATTCTGAATGCTCACTTGGTTCACATACATTGGGAAATCAGCTGTGGAACTATAGAACCTTCCCAGTTGTAATGAGAAAAACTTCCCCACAGAGGTCCACTGGGTAGTGATTTGAACAGTGCTCATGGTCTGCTCGAAATAGGCATGAAGTAAACTGTGCTCATTATTCATCACGCAAATGTTTGTTGGTTTTGAGGGCTCATTCCTGGGGAAGGAGGGAATTGTTTTATGCAGAGACCAGAAGTAAACATGGAAAAATCTCTTCTTTGTTTTGCTTTGGTGGTTTTTCTATGCCTCCTTTTTGCACATATCTCCAGTGCTTAACCTTTCAGCTTTGAGTGTACCCCTACCCAGGGAGATCAGTTCTAAGAGGACCCCTCAGAACACTGAATCCATAACTTGTTACTGATGAGAACCTGCTGCCAAAATACACGCATGTAATTTTCTCTTAACTGACCTCTTGTCTTCTGTTTAGGTTTGGGATTTGGAGTTCTTTGTTGTTATGCTCTTTGCCAAAAATATTTGTGAATTCTGTTGTCAGTGACATGAAGATAACTGGTCAAAGTGGGTCAGCTCAGTCCAGTAAACAGAGACATTTGATGCTCGTCCTTGCCTGTATGCTTGTGTTGAGTTTAATTTTTGCTTAAATTTTCTTTCTTTTAAATGCTCTCTGTCAGCTGAGGTGATTTTGTTCTTGTACTAGTTGAAGGATATCTCTTTTTTTGTTCTCATAAGCTCACTAATCATCTGCCACTAGTCTCTGTTGGAGGTGAGTTACTAAGCTCTTAAGTTCCTTTTGCTTTTTGTGCAAGGTGCTACCAATCAAACTTTTATGTGATCTATTAGACATTGCAACAAAAAGGTGTCACACAACGCCTTTATCATGATGTCAACGTGCCATTCCAGTTTTACTGCCATTATTTTCTCTTCTGGAGAACAGAAGAGAGCTGCTTTGGTGTTAGTTACAGGTCAGTTATCTATTAAACAAGTTTTAAGATCTTGGTATCTGTGTGCCCTTTCTCCTAGAGGGGGATTGAAAGAGAAAGCTGCAATTTAAAAAAATGATTTTCAGTATTGGTATTGAAGGAACTGAAAGAGAAGTTTTTCTTTTTAAAGAAAACAAACCCCTGTGGGAAGTCCCAAGAATTTAACCAATCACTTATGGTCTTATTAACCTATTTTTTGTTGTGTGAATGTTTTTTGCTGTATGAATGTCATAAAATGTATGTAGATATTTGCTGCAGATCGCTGAATTTATGTTTTGGGTTTTTTTAAGTTAAAAAGAATAGTGATAGTTTGCTAATAGGGACACTACAGTTTCTGTTGCTGTACAGCAACCACAGAAGCGGCAAGGCTGATATCTACAGGAATTATTTCAGCTGCAGTGATGATAAAGTGTTGGACAGTTTAGTAGGTTTAGAATGGAAATTCAGGATCCTTTATACATGTCATCTTACAAGTTCTGTGAGGTGAATACAAACGTTAGCCACTTACCAGGAAAGGTACAAAAATCTTAAACACCTGGGAAAAAAAAATACTTGCAGCTGCTTATTGCAAACTCTTATCACTTCAGCTAATGTGAGGTAGTTCAATAATTCATGCAGCTGACCTAATTTGTCATATAAAGATTGCATTAATAAACAAGCTCTCAGCTGTGCAGGGCTCCAGGCAGGGATCCTTTAGGAGTGGATATGTTAGGATAGAAGGCAATAGTTTTATATATCAGTCATTCTCTCCCTGTCTGGAAAGTTTCAAATTTTGATGTTGCATAATGTCTGCATATAAAAAACACCTACTTGGTCTAAACTCAACGGTTTTTCTTCTCTCACCTTGCAATGTCTGTTCTTTGTGCTCAAAATTTGCTCCTTCAAATTTCTCACAGTAGTTTTAATGAACAATGAAATTTTAAATAGGTGGGTGAGGTGTTTGCAGAGTTCCTTCTGAGTTGACTCCAGACATTCACTTCAGAATAAGCCTAGATACTAATTTTTCTACAAATCAGGGAGGATATTTTCAAGAAAGTGACTTTAATAAGAGTGATTTTTAATAAAGATTAATCTGAGTGGGTTTTATTCGTGGGTGGATAGGTGGGGGCGTGTACATTTTGTTTTGTTTTTCTTTTGTTTTGTTTTGGGGCTTTTTCTGTTTTTTTTTTTTTTTTTCACAGTAATGTCCAAGTGCGGGTAATTCTTAGGTACTTATACAGCTATAGGCAGAATTTTGAGTTCTTCTGCTGAGATACATTCTGTCCATTGTTTTGGCTCATATTTTCATCCTGAAAACTTATCACAGTCTTGCTTTTAAGGCACAGTAAATATCTCAATAAATCCTGAAAATAAATCTTTCCCAGCTTAAGAAGTTTGTCAGCCCTAGTGACTCCTTAATGCTGGACCTTTTGTCTGAAATGAAATGTTTTAATGGATTTTTAGTACCTATCTAAACATACAAATCAAAATTGCAGGTTGCACAGATGTGAAATCTTATTAGGAACAAATTTTAAAGGGGTTGTGTATCACAAAATGAAAAATTAAAAGAAAGAGAATTCACTGCTGTTAATGGAAGAGTGGCTGTGTTATGCGCAGTATTTCCTACTCCTCCACATCTACCACATTAAAAATTTACATTTCAGGTATTTCTAAGAGCTTACCACCACAATATTAAAATGTAAAACTTTTTCCTAATACGTGTCATCTAATATACATGGTTGGAATATTATTTCACATTAAAGTTGTTATTCCAAAAGAAATACTATTTTTAGGACTTCTTTTAACTTATGTTTTATTTTAACTTTTTCAATTCTGTGTTCACATGTAATTTACTATTCAAATGTTAAGAAAGAAGTTCTTAATGAAGATACAAAATAAAACTCTTAATAGGCTTCAAATTATTGGAGTTTTTTAGTAAATCCAGAAGGTTTTTATGAGAGTGGCATTTGTGTGCAAAGCAAACAGGTCAATGCACCTGATATTCAGTACAGGTGTGTAACAACATGCAATATTTAGCACAATGAAAATTGGCAGGGGATTTCTATGCCAAATTTAGACCTAGAAAACTCTTCCAAACAAGAGCAGCTTAAGTTGTTAAGCATTAATCAAGTGCCTCCATAGTGACAGGTCAGTACTGGAGGTGTGAATTCAGGGAGGAAAATTAGCTATTGTTTCATGTGGTAAAAATACGTGGTGGAGGCACGATAGACAAAACTCCTTTGCATCAGAAACCTTTTCCTTGGGGATAGGAAAATAGAAAAACCGAGGAACACTGGATCATGAAAGTGATTTATAGTATTTAAGTGTTTGGCTGGCTGCTCTAATGGAAGAACTTCATAAATTAATCTGTAATTACATGAAACAGTCCAGGAAATTTTGCTGCACTTGGAGGGTTCACAAAAACAAATGAGGGCAAACCATAACACCCATAACAACCATCTCACAGAGGGCAAACTGTTTGAATGCTCATACCCTTAGCTGTAGGAACATAATGTCCACTTCTCCAAAACTTTAGATAATCTCAAAAAATAATAACCTAAAATAACACATCAATATCTTAGAAATAAAATCAATCTGGTGTGTCTAGAAACTACTTTTTGTATTTACGTGTGGTATTAAGGTTAGCATGCATGCCATAAATAGTTGCTCTTTCCTGCAGAGTTCATGATCAAACATCTCCATTTGTTGTCTTCTGCATGGTTCTTCCACCAGCAGGTGTCTGGAGAAGGAAGGCCTGGCTTCACTTTCTCTCTACACTTGCTACTGGTCTTGGACTTCATTTCTCCAGAGTTTTCTGTCTTTTCCGATTTGTTGCTAACATTAGGTCAGTTTGTGCCAGTGTTTGTGACTGTCAGTGAATAAGAATGTAAATTTGGTTGTGAATGTGCTATGACTGAATATATACAGCTGATTCTAGTTCACCACATTGATGTATTTCCTCTTCCTGTATTTCTAGGTATATAAAACGCAAAATTGCTCCAAAAACAAAAGAAAAAGTCTCATGATCTACTACCAGCTGATTAATAATCCTCCTATCTTTGGGGGGGAAATTATCCATTTTAGACAAAATGTTTTATTTAATGGGGAAAAAAAGTGAAATAGGATGGATTTATCTGCTTGATGAAGACAGAGTTCTCTTGAGTCAAAGATGGATGTTTTCGATGGACGATTGTGTAGTGACAAGTGTCAGCTGAAGAGTTTGCATTTGAGACTGTTGCTTGATGAAAAGACATTTTTAACAAGGAAACATTTTTCCTTTTGTCAGGTTTTTGAGTTTCATTTAAATGGACAATTGCACGTGATAATTTACTGGTGTTTTATTGTCTTATTCCCTCCATAAATCTTGAATGAAGTTATAGATCTGTGTGGTGCTGACAGCAGCTCAGCTAGAAGGGATATATGGTGTACAATAGGAAAGGAAATTGTCCTTATATTACATGGGAACAAGTAGCCAATTACTCTTTCATAGCAACATGTGGTTTAAGTTTGTAGACGAATGTCTAAAATCAGATGACTGGAAATGAACCAGATATTAAAATTTTAAAATATATTAACAAAGAAGTGAGGTAACCTGCACAATGAGGAAAGACTGAAGGTGTTAGGTTTGCTGTCCCTGGAGAGGAGAAGACTTAGGAGTACCTCATCACAATGTTCTAGTACTTAAAAGGCAGATACAAAGCTGATGGAGTCTCTCTCTTAACAGAGAGCTACATGGAGAAGGCAAGAAGTGATGTGCACAAGCTGCACCAAGGAGAGGTTTTGTCTCAACACAAGAAATAAAATTTTTGCAGTAAGAACTCCTCCCCTGGAACAGCCACTTCAGGGACATGGATTCCAAGCTGCAGATAGGCAGATAATGTCATTTACATTCCTCTACCAGTGAGGTGGGACCAGATGATTTTCTGAGGTCACTGTCACCCTAGACTGTTTTATGGTAAATAAGAGACAGAAAAGAGGAGTTGAGAAAACTGATTCCCAAACCAGACTATTTTTTTGGTTGTGTGCATATGGAGGCAGTTTTTTAATTAAAAAAAATAGTTGGATAGTAAGTAAGACAGCTTATTGCTTCTTCAGATGTTTGGGATATCCAGTACAATCTGTGCAGTGAGCTGGAAAATTTAGACTTTAAAGAGGAATTACACCAACCAAAAATACCCCTCAAAAGAAAAACCCACCTTAAATTTCATTAAAAAGTTCTATAAATTGGAAGATCAAATATGAGAATGAGAAGAAAATTGTCAGTGTTCAACTTCAGTAAAAAAAAGAATGAAAAGCAGTTTGGTTTTTAAACTCCTTTTCATTGTCTTTACTTCTAAAACCAAAGGACAATAAGCAAAGTGGGAATCAATGTAAAACACTGAATTTTATATTAATGTATATAACTCATTATCATAGAAATTTCACTCAGAAAATGACCTCTAAGTGTTGTGAACTTGTTAAATCGTTTCTGTAAATAAGATACTCTAAAATAGTCTAACATGTTTTCACTGAAAACATTTGATAACTCCATGTCTTTTATGGGTGTTCCCACAGGACTCTGAAAAAAAAGCTAATGGGAAGAACTGTAAAAAGAAGTAACCCTGTCAGCACAATTGATGGGCCATCTACTTTTTCTGATCATGCACAGGGAATTTTATTGCAGAGGGAAAAACCCAACCAAACCAAATCAAACAAAAATCTTGTGAGCCTTAAAAAAAAAAAAATAATAATTGTGCATTTTATGGCACACAAAAGTTCTAGATACTCATCCAGGTCTCTGCTTTCACATACCTTATATGCGATATTTTTCTCACAATCTGCCTGCACTCTTATGTGCTATTAACCCATGTCCCTGCTCTGTTTTCACCACTGGGCTTTCCCATCAAACTGAAACACATTGAGAGTCCATAAATTACAGAAGAAGGGCTGGTGTATGCTCTTTAAACAAAACTTTATTTCAGGGCTCAGTGGGGATACCTAAGAAGAAGATACAGCTATTAAATATTTTTATTCAAGACATGGTTATGCCATCTTAAAGTTTTCTCTAAAGGAAAAAAAAAACCAAACACTTAAAGGTCATTTACTGACTGAAGAGTGTATGATGGTAAATGCAATCCTTAATGTATAATTTTTCCTCCTAAGCTCAGTTGAGTTCTAGATTATTTTCTTCCTCTGCTGTGTAAAACTGAATACAGTGCAAGTATGCTGCAAGTATGCTGCAAGTATGTGCATTAATCAAATAAATGCATATTTTCTCTGGATTTGTTCTTAGTGTTAGGCCAAATATTTTAAATAATTGATCTAGCATTTACATGTAAAGTCCTGAAATAAGAATGTTCAGGTTTTGAAGTCAAACACTGAAGTTAGAAAGAAGCCATAATTAAAGTCACCATTCATTTCTCTTGTGGTGTCATCTTTGTTATTCACTGCTGTGGCCATTAATTACATAATAATTTACTGTAAACCTCTCTATGAAACCTTAGCACTCGCAACTGCACAGGAGAGAAAGCATTTACTAAATGGGGAACTACTAAATGATTCTTCATTATGCTCATCATTAAGTAGTGGTGTTGTATTATTTTTACACGCCATCAAATTGCTGCACTTTATGCAGAAGTATTAATTTCCCTCATGGGGTTTCTTTGGTGTTTATCACCATGATCTGAAGGATTCACAGTATTTTATGAAATTAGCTAAACAATATTGTGTTAGGTAAAGCAACTGCTTTCCTTTTGTTTTACATAAGTGAGATTAAGCACAAAGAGCTTATGGCTCAAGTAAGCCAGCTATTATTTTATGTTGCAATTTGAGGTGCCCAATATTTCCTTTTCAGGTGTCATTGCACCACTTCCCTATTCAGGTAATCAGTAAGATGAGTTTCTTTAGATAAACAGCACAATATGCACTGCCTGCTATGGTACACAAGAATTTATGACTGTGGGCATCAGCTGTCAGAACTTATTTTCTGTGGGGCCTCAGAGGTGTTTGCTGGTCATCAGGGGAGGGTTCTCTACAGAGTCTTCTATCTCCTCATTTTAAAGCTCTTCTATTTTCTTCTCGTGTACCACTTTAGCCTCTATGGTGCTTTCTTTCCACCTGGACTCTGCCTTTCTTTTTATTTCCTTCCACATTCATCACATTGTTCTAGAAACTCACAGCTTCCTCTTGTACAGCAATAGCAAGAAGAACTGGTGAGACTGACTTCCTTCCTCTGACCCTGCAAGAAATTATGCTTCTGTTAAATATGGCTGTGAAACTAATTCTTGCTTATGTCCACTTGTGTGACCTCTAAAGACAAAAACTGTTGGGACACCACTGCCCAGCTGTAAGTAGCATCCTTGTGACTTAGAACGAGTTCGAACTGCTTTTAACAGAGTCTGAGTGCCTGCAATGAATATGTTATTCATAGCAGGGAAAATCTTTGTGCTGGTTTTCAAAGTACCTACCACACAAAAACATGCCCCTGAGAAAAATTTGCTCCCTCCTTACAAAAAAAGGATGATCTAAGGAGAAATGAAATTTATAGGAGCTGTCATACTATGTGGTCATACCACAGGCAGATATTGTTACAGAATCACTGGAAGGACAAGATTGGAAGTGACCAAAGTGGGTCATCTGGTCCAACCTCCCTCCTCAAACAGGGTCATCCCAGAGCAGATGGCACAGGATTGTGTCCAGACAGTTCTTGAACATCCCCAGTAAGGGAGATTCCACACCCTCTCCGGGCAACCTGTTCCCGTGCACAGTAAAGAAGTTCTTCCTCATGTTCAGGTGGAACTCTCTGTGCATCAGTTTCTGGTCTTGTCTTATTGCTCAGCACCACTGAGCAGAGCCTGGCTGCATCTTCCTGACACCTCCCTTCAGATACTGACAGACATTGATAAGGTCCCCTCAGGTGTTTTTTCTCGAGGCTGAACAGGCCCAGTTCCCTCAGCCTTTCCTCCTAAGAAAGATGCTCCAGTCCCTAAATCGCCTTTGTAGCTCACCACTGGACCCGCTGCAGGAGCTCTGTGTCTGTCACGTACTGAGAAGCCCAGAACTGGACGCAGCACTTGAGGAGAGGCCTCACCAGGGCTGAGCAGAGAGGCAGGATCACCTCCCTTGACCTGCTGGCAACTCTTTATCCTTTTTCTGATGCTTCATTAGCAGTTGCCTAGCTCAGAATACAAGACCAAGAAAGGCAAAGAGGGAGAGTTTTCCAGCACACCCTCCCTGATTCCAGCAATGCTGTGGAGATGTTGACATGAATTTAGAAATGTGGTTATGGTTGTGGTAGCTTTTGGCAGAGTTTTGTCATGAGTTTATTTAAGCAGTGTATATTTATTCCCATCCTATATTTTAGTTTTAAAATTTCAGTGCAAATTCTGTTGCAAATACTTTGATTTAGAAAACACTGCCATGAAAACAGCCAGCTTGTTTCACCTGAGAAGCAGTGCTTACAAAGCTAATAGGCTTGCATTATTTTATGATATGGATTTTATTCAAAACAGACCGTCCTAAGGTTTCTATTTATTGTATTTATCTGAAATTAAGTTTGCCAGGCATTATATGTAATCAACACTTTTATTATTTCCACAATGGGCAGCCTTCTTATTTTGGAAAAATTTTAATAGGTAAATAAGACGGTATTTAAAAGATTACTTTTAAATCTGGGACAGCTGAGAACTGACAGAATGGTGTTCTGACGTTTCATGTTTCTTTTATTTGCATCAATATATTATTGGTGAAAAAAAAAAGCATTGCATATTCCCAGTGACCCTTGTAATCTTTGTAGTTATTGATGCTGTTTCTTTTGTTTCTCATGAAATATATAAAATCTCATTGATTGATACCTGTTTCCTAAGAACGGAGATTTAGAATTTATTTTACTGTAACTTGTTTCAACTTTCATGCAGCTTTATGAATGTACTGCTAAACCAAACAAATCCATGTCTGAGTTTCTTTAGGATGGCTGAATAAGCTCAGATGAGCACTTAGGTGTCACAACATAAACAGAGACAGAGATATAACTGTTGTGAGTAAGCTGGTGATATTTTATGATTTTTCATCAGCTTTCTTTCTTTAAAAGCACAATTTTATTGAAATAGGGAGTAATAATGGGCAATGACTGACAAATCTGCTTCTCTAGCCACCATTGCATCCAGAATGACAGACCAGCATAATTGTTGCTGGTTTCTCTGTCTCACAGTGGTGTAATCCTACTGATGCTCAAGTTTCAGCAGCCCAGCCAGGCCTCACTCACCTCATTTTGGCTTCCCTGCCCTGTAGTCCACAGTGCCTCCTACACGAATCATTGTCCTCCCTGTTATAGCTTGGTTCCATATCTTTTATTATAGTTGCATCTTTTGTTACTAAAAGGCTTCTGTACACAATCTGCTCTTCTAATGATGCTGTTAAGTAGAATTTTTTCCTTTTTTTTATTTCCCTTCCTCTCCAGGATGGTGCTTGTGTGATTGCCTGTTATTTACAGCTTGCGTGCACCAAATACCAGCAGCAAGGACAAACCTCATTTTCTCGTTCCTCGCTGTACATTAGTGAGCAAGTAAATGTGCTTAATTGTGTTTTTATCTGAGCTAATAAAGCTGTGCCAGGTTGTTAGACATGGAAGACTGCTTAAAGCCAACTTTGTCCCCACCAAGGGTCTCTGCAGACCCTGTTGCCTGGATACGCCGGGGCCAGGGTACCTCAGCGGGCACCAGCAGGGGCTGAATGTTTGCAGGGGAGCTCTCATGATCTGTAATTGCTCAGAGAAGCTGGTGATACTCTGAGTTTCCTTTTTCATCAGTGCCTTAGGAAATAAGGAGAAAGGTGGCTTTTCATTTTTCTTTTTTTTCCCCTTTTATTCTTCTTTGTTTTCTTTTAAAGTTCCTTTTCTTTCCTTTCTCCCTTATTCTTTTGTATCTGTACTACACTTGTCACAGTTCTGGCATTTTGTGAGTGCTCTTTCAGGACTGATTAATTTATTGCTTTTGTCTGTTAATGTATGCAGTGTATAAATTTAACATGCATCCTGTTAGAATCCCTTAAACTGAAATTCTTTAACTGTATCTTTAAACTTTATTTGATATGCCAAACACATTCTTAAAAATGCATGAATCTGAATGAATTCTTCCCGCTTGACCAAGTATGATTTCCTGCTGAAATTTGAATACTGTATACTGGAGCTATCCACAGATTCTTTTGACAGCTTGAGTTCATTTCCAGATGGTGTGCAATCACCATTCCTTTTTAAATCTGTTTTTATAATGGCAATAATTAAGAATTATTTTCTAGGACTGAATAGTCAGTACACCAAAGATGAAAATGGTCATGGAAGTAGTTTGCCACAAAGGGCTGAGCTAAAATTTATTTCAGGACCATAACTTATAATTGGACCACGATTTTACCCTACTTTTAAATGAAATGGTGTTTTGCTAATTGTTGCACAGGGCAACAAAATAGTTCACCTTTGTAGGTTTTCTGTGACAGAGAAAGGGGGCAGAGGTAATATTATTCTGTTTCTGTAGGATCTTGTTCAGATCAAGCTCACTGCCTTTAAAATACTATTTTCAAGAGTAAAACACCTTTCTATGTATGCTAACATATGTGAAAAACCATGTAAAATAACCTTCTGAAAATGAAATCCATGACAACAGGCTCAATCCATATGCAAGACGAGTGACTGAACTTTGTTTCTCTCATGTTTCTAAGTATTTATGCCAAACATCATATTTATCCAGAATCACAGTTATTAGTTACATAGCTGTAATTAGGCATTGTATTTAATTGCACACCATTATTTCCATGTACTTACCTAATTAAAGTAGTTAGCTTGTATGCATAAAACTGTAATGAGAAATTATTATACTGTGCAATGGCTGTCTGCTCTTATCTGAAATCACTGCCATTGTTGGGTTCCAGCAGCAAGCCTCGTGCACAATAACTTATACCCTTGTTGTTGAGAAAGAAACTTAAATAATCTAAAATGCTTCACTTTAGTCCTAGGTAGTGCTGGGACTGTGGCAGGAGGAGGAAAATGACTGAAAAACATCTGACTTTTAGTCTAGATAGACTAATAATTTATCATTTTTATCCAGGAACTGCTAATTTAACAGGTGGACTTCTGCCCTTGGGTATAGGATATTCCCAGTGACCCTTGTGATCTTTGTATGTTTTGAGAATGTTCCTTCTGCTTTTCATAAAATTTATAAAACCTCTTTGCTTCCCAGGTATGCAGTTTCAGAATTATCCACCTGAAATGGGGTTGGATATATTTTAATATATCATGCTGTTTCTGTTCTCAGATTAGACAGACATACAGGCAATGTTGATTGTAATCTCCTGGTCAAACTGTGGCTGCTGCTGCAGTGTTCAAATACCCCGATAAACCCAGGGAAAAGCCAGTAAAATTCAGTCACGCAAAACCAAACATGATCGAAATGTAACTCAGCTGAAGCAAGCACTTGGAAAGAAAAAGTGATATTTTTTGCCCTTTTGGTACTGCTAATTTAGCACTGGTGTCAAAGAAATATCTTGGTAATTCGTAAATCCACTTTTGAATGCTTAGTTAACAAATATATGTGTTAGCAATATGTATAGCCCATTTCCTGGAAAAGGCATTGAGTTGCCACAGGACAACTTTGCTAGTGTTGCAAAAGAAATATATCTGACAATTTTACTGGGAAATGGCTTATACATTGATCTGATATACACACACTATTGATCTTCGAGACAACTTAATGGGATTAAACAGAAAATACATTTATTAATTATAAGACTGAAAATTTTCACAGAGGGGGAATTACCAGGCTTGTTTTAAAAGAAAAAAGGTCTAAATCTGACTTTAGGGAAACTTAATTAAGAGTGCAGAGGGCAAGGGATGAGTATAAAAGCTTTGGGTGCCCAGGTTTTAGAATGGTTTTATTTATTGTATCCTCTGCACAGTTGGAAAATTAGTAGGAGCCAACACAGAGGGCAAAGTTAAAAAAGTGTTTGAGGCAGTAATGTTCACTAAGTGCACTCGTATTTTCCCTCACTAAATTAGAGTTGTATGCTTTGCCAATATATGTTCACAGTTATGGCAGTTTCTCCAGTAGGATCACAAATGGAATTGATGGGTTACTCTTGCCTACAAAAATGTGTCTTCCAGGCTGAAATGTGGGAAGGTGTGAGAGGAGGAGGAAGGAAAAAAAACTCAAAAAACAAGGGATAGAAAGGGTATTTTCTTCAACACGGGGTTTCTAGAAATGTTCTGTCTACTGTTAATATTCAAGATCTGCTACAGTTTAAACAGCTATTAAATTGGTAAATCTTAATAATTAAAACAAGCTAAGAAAACTAATTTTGAACCAAACAGTGCTTTTAGGATAACATATATAAATTTACTCCAGACTTACTTTTCAGATACTTTTGTCTTTTCTGTAGAGTTTTCCTGGTGAAAGTTATTGTGTTCACTTTCTTTTAAGTCTCAAATATTGAAATTACTTGTACAAGCATGATTTATTCTGCTGATGGCTGTGAATACAGAATAACATAATCTGCAGATTACAGTATCACCCAGTCTCATCCCCCTTTTCCTAAATCAGTATGATATTCTATACTACATCTATAAGTAACTGTGTTTACAAAGTGGTTTTTTTTCCCACAAGTTCACGTGAGTTCAGGAGTGGTGACCTGAGCCCAGTGCATGAGTGAATTGTACTGATAAAGCACAAAGTATTCTTGAACTCTGGAGCACTTTGTGACCAAAACCATCCTGAGAAGATTTCTCTCCTGACATTCAGTTCCATTTTTTAATTATCTTGACCTTGGGCTTTTCGGGTTAAGCATGTCTGGTGAATGGTACAAACCTTCATTTAGTCCTTTCCCCAAGAAGGAAAGCATTTATTTGTTGGGGGCTTTTTTATATGTGAGCACGTTTTCATTGTCATGCTGGTGTGTGTTGCAGTGCCTCCAACCCAGTAGTGAAATTTTCTCACACTAATAAGTAAATATTAATGATTGGATGGTTTTAATTAAGGCAAATGGTGTTTATTTCTCTTTTCGGAGCTGTGAGTAGAACGTATATGTTGAAATTACATTAATTATGTATTGCACATAGACATGGAGTGTTTTGTATAATCAATTAAGGCATGGGAAAAATTATGTCACTTGTGATTACATCTCAGGTGGAAGATATGTGTAAATAATGAATGTTATAGGGATGTCGTCAGTGATTTGCTCTATTTCTGAATATTAACACTCTGAAGATTAATTTTTCAAGTATTTACTACTCCTTTAAAGGGCGTAAGAGAAACTGCTTCCAAAATAAGCTATTGAACATAAGAAACAAAACAGCAAACAAATCTTTGCACTGAAATATTGAGAAATGTAAAAATTTTTGCACAATCCTTATCTGATAATCTATAGTGTTTCACAGTACAATTAGCTTTCTTCGAGTGCAAAATCAAATTGCATTTCAATCCTTTATTTAAAAAAAAAATGCCTACTCTATCATCAAGTCTGCCAATTCCGTATAGAAGCTCCCACAATTCAGCAGATTTTGTGTTAAAATTAAATTGGCAAAACGGAGCCCTGAAAAAATTAGTCTGCCTAACCTTGTCTGTGCCTTAGCTGTGTGTATGATCTATGACTGGTGTGTTAAAAAGTAAAAAAAAATCACATTGTCATCTAAGTATTCAGGCTCTGATCCTGAAAAGACCTATGACTATGCTTAATTTTAGCAACAGGAGGGTCCCAATGGCCCTTTAGTTGCCTAATGAAGTGCTCAAAAAAAAGCATCATGCGTAATAATCTTTGTTAGGAACTGGGCGTAAAGAAGTCATAAAAAAGGCAGTCGTGTCCAAGAGTGTTAAACATCTTTTCAAATTGCTGTAACAGAAAGGGTAAATTTAGCAGAAAACAAATTACAGCTATGATTAGGGAATGGCTGCAGACTTAATTAGCTTGTTTTTGAAGTGTATATATATCAGAAAACACTTTCAGTGTCATATTACAAAAGAAAATATGAATATAGGAAGAAGTTAGCTAGTGAATGCGCTCTTTTAGAGTGTTTTTCAGGGTTTTAAATCAAGAAAGGACACGATCCATAAATTTCAGGCATTTCTGAAAAGAACACTTGAGTAAGAAAAATGTTACGAACTACTTGGAAAACTTATACTGGATGCGTGATGAATTTTATGGTGATTTGTAAGTAAATCTGTTAATTATTCTGCATAGAAATCAATCTAAAAATGCAGTGTTTATGAAACTCTAGCATGTGTATCAGTTTCTCCTTTGTCCAGTATGATTTTCCTAGTGGATTAATAGACCCTTTGCACTTCCTATGTGGATGAAGTTAAAATCTCATGAACAGACTGCAGCGGAAAGCACAATTTGCTAACCAAGGTGATTTATTTGTGATTGTACTTAATCGTGGAAGATTTCTACAGGCTATGGGAAGGGCGAAAACAGTGCCTTTATTGTGTTTAAAGTGGGTCTTTTGCGGCCAGCTCTGCCAGGTTGGTGTTTATACACAGAATTTACGTGCCCCAGCTGTGGTGGCGGCAGTGAGTCTGGGGGCAGTCAGCGTGTAACCGTGTGCCTGGGATGGCAGGAAACTGCACAGCCTGCCCTTTCCTCGTGTGTGTATGGATGCAAACATTCTCAGCAAAAGGGACGGAAAAAACCTTTCTGTCGCGGCCCAGCTATATACTGAAGCAAGTGGGCAAGATCTTCAAGTCTCCTCCTGAAGGTTTTCTTGTCTTGTATTTCTCTCTCTCTGCTCAAAACAACCCCAAACCAGCAAACCATGTCTTGGCATGCTGTAAGCCTGCTGCAAATTAAGGGGCAGATGTAAATAATACAAGTCCTGGTTTGACTTGTTGGTACCTGTTACCAGGTGAAGACTGTCCCAGTTTAGCAGGGACGAAACCAAAGGGTGGGGTTATCTCCTTTCTTTCAAAGGGCAGCATCTTGAGCCTGCTTAAGACCGAACCATCTGTCTGGAAATGCCGCCTTCTGGGAGAGCCCTGTTCATAGATGTTTTTAACTTCTACACAGCTAATTAAATGGCCAAACCCAAACTGCCTAAATTGGATTATTTGTAGCACTTAAATACCACGATGATACAGTTATGCCACAGACAATGATTAGAATTAATCTGAGATGTAAAGTAATTTTTAGAAAAAAATCAACTTCTGTTACCCGTAGAGGAGAGGATATTATAGCAATATGAATTAAAGGAGAAAGTATTTTATATAAAAATTCATGCAGTACAGGCTGATAAACACTCAAACCACTACGCTGTGTTTATTTGTGTCTAGCGTGCAGGATAGGGCAAAGGTGGGTCAGAGAGGGAAAGAGAGGGAGAGAGAGGGAGAGGTTCCAGGTATCCACGGGGTGTGTATGAGTAGTTGCTTCCTTTCCCACTGTTTGCCACAGTGGGAATTTTTGTCCAGATGTGTTAACCAGGATGCACCAACCGAACCTCAGCTCTGCCAGGCCTGGAATTAGTGCCTTCCTGTCACAAATGCCTCCCTTTTGTACTTATCTCAAGCTCCCACTGTAGTGGCTTATCTTATGGCAAGTTCCTTCTTTGGCCTTGGCAGTGTTTGAGACAGGCAGCTCTGCTCTTTTATCTATTTTTATACCATAACTTAAATTTTCTCTGAGTATTGTCCAAGTTTTGAATTTCACAAGACCTTCCCCCATGAAAAAGGGTAGAACAATCGAACCATTGTTCTATAGTAAATTTAAGAGATGTCTTCTATTCAGAGCCAAAGCCAACTGATGCCTATTTAAAGCAGCATCAATACACAGAGTTTCATTTACTGTTCTAATTCAAAATTGTTTTCAATGTTGAGTCTGCCTGATGAATGGAGGCAGGCAACTCTTTCTACCCTCACAATATTCTTACAGTATAAGTGTAAACCAAATGCAGCCTATATATACGTCACCTAATATTTCAGATCATCTAGTAGTAAAACAGTAAATAATTTAATTTCTCTATGCATTACCTATTCTAGTTTTCTTTAAGTTTGTTCAAGTTGTTCTTGTCTTCTACTTTGTAATTATCTATTCTGTGCAGATGCTCTGCAAGTCATGAACATGCATGCCATCTGCATAGGCCTTCATTTCCAAGAGCAAACTACTCCCAAGACTAATTCTGATCAATTGATGGATTGATAATTGGTTTGCTGATCTGTGCCTTCTAAAACATGTGTTGCCAGGGTTCTTTTTGCAGTAGCTATTTTCTCTAATAAAAGGAAAGGTTATAACATAGAATATACACAAATATTGCTCTATTTTTCTGTAGCATACTTGCTGCAGCTGCAGATGTTCACCTTCCTGCTTGAACTTTAAAACAGCCTTAATAGTACCAATAAATCAACTTTCATCACTTTGGAGTCACTGACTTAGGAAAAGGAGTGATGGTGACTTATTTGGATAACTTATCATAAATGTCAGGTGATAGGACTAAAGCAGCATTGGAGAATGACAGGGATTTAGCTAATATTGTGAAATTATATGTGTAAGTTGGGAGTAGCTGCAAAGTTTTTGGGCTCCATTCTCATTCCTTCTGACTCTAATCACAGCAGTGTCCTAGCCTGGAGTGTTTACCACAATGCAGATAGTGATGCCATTAATTCAAAGTTCACAGAAGTGTTAACTTGATAACAGGAGTCCCCTAATCAGAGTTGACTATAATAGCTAATTCTGAAAAGAAAAATGCTGTGAAGTGAGAAACATGACGCTTTCTTTTGCTAACTAGGAAATAATAGGGGGAAATTGTGCTGTAAATTCTTAACACTCTTTTACTGGAGTGGGGAGAATATACACAGAGAAACACACATGTATTTTTAGTGAGACTAAGGAATAATTTTGTCTACATACATATTAATCATTTGGTCGAGATTCTCTCCAAACACAGAATAAAAATGTTCGTAGAATGAGGATTTTGCAAATTACTTTTGCATGTGGAATTCTTCAGACAGCCTCTGATTATTTCTGTTGGCACCTGGGCTTCTGCATGTTTTTGTGCCCTTTGCATATTTTTGTTTGTTTAGCTTAACACTTTTAAATTATTTTTTCCTTAGCATTTTGTGTATTTATATCACATTTATAATATCTAGTGACTAAAGCTAGGGAGCCAAAGAGGAAAAAACTGCTGTGGGTCTGTAGTGAGTTCTACAAAAAAATTACTTGGAAATATTTTTTTTGGTGTTACAGAGATATCTTTTGTTATCCTCATGAAAACTTGTGTGAACTGCATGTTTTAGTACAATGTTTGTATCTTGGGTAATTACTACAGATAGCTGCTTTTTTGTTGGTTTTTTTTTTTCCTCCTCTTTTTGCTACAGTCAGCAGACATTTTACATTTTCATGTAGCACACTAACTGCTTGGGCTGATTAGTGTGAAATTTGGCTGCATTCATGAGCAAGATGAAAAAGGAATACAGTGTGAGTTTTATTTCTTATACTGAAGTTATAATCCTTTCCTACTGTAGATGTTCTGATGCTCTTTCACTTGAAAGAAATCAATAACCATTGGAATATGAATTTAACAGAGGCCAATTCCATTTAATGACAACCTTACTTTGAGTTAATGTTTTTGTTTTCAATAAAAAGCAAGAACAGTTGGTAGGCATGGACTTGATATATGATGCTTTGGATCAAAACCTAGGTTTGGATCAAAACCTAGGTTTCTATGTGTCCACAGATAATTCGGACACTGATCTGGAATGTAGGAAGTAAAGATCTGAGTCCTGCTGAACTGATGCAAAAACAGTGAGGTGCAGAGAAAGATCTCTGAATTATTCATAGAAACTGGATCTGAATCTCTTTCAGGCCAGGCCAGTCCTTTACCCAACAGGTTAGACAAGTCTGTCTTTTCTTTTGGTTCTCAAACCTTGTAATAAAGCACGTTGGTCTTAGTAAATGCCAAAAGTTGGAATATTTTTGACCAGGTAGAACGGCTGCTTTCAAAACAGCACGAGCAGATGTTTTCATAGGTTTCATAGTGCCTAAATGACCCTTATGTGAGGACACCTCCTGAGCTTTCAGCAACCATTTGAGCATGGGGGAAACATAACTTTATGAGAACTGGCTTATGTGCAGATCAGCCTGTAATCCCTGTCCCAAAGAATAGGCATATGGATTAGCAGTGTGGTTTTCCTTGATAGATGCCTGAATCAGAGGACAGATTTGTTACTTGTTGGACCCAGATTATGCCAAAGGATTTATAAGTTTTCATACAGTCTCCTTCATTCTTACATAGTTACCTAAGGGATGCTGCTCAAATGGGATATCTGTAATGGACTGGGCTGGAATCCATGTAAAATCTGCTGCACAAACACCCAGCAGCCCTTGTAAAACAGCTGCTAGTTTTGGTGTTAACCGGAGTATCCATTGACAAGTTAGATAGCTTTAATTCTGGGGGATAAGCTTAGGAATATGTTGATTGGTGAGGAGATGTATAAGGCTGGACAGTAAAAAGAAATTTTTCATTCCAGAAAACTAATGAAGGCGAAATTGTATTGTCCTATCTTTTAACGAGTGAAATGGTCTTAGAGAAATACCTCTGTTTTAATTTTCTTGACATCAGAGCAGTCATATCGTGTTTGTTTAAAACCCTCATATGCCATATTAATGATTATTATTTCTGCATATGTGCACCATTCACTGCAGGAAGCAGTGCAATTCAGCAACTTCCATTTAATTAATTACTGAAATCCTTCCTAGAGGTGCTGTAAATAATTTTGTGCTTGGTGTTGCACCAGTATGGACTGTATAGTTAGCAGTGCTGCTGATCTGTATTCAGCTGCTATTATTTAGGAGCTTTTGTTCACGAAAGATGGATGTCAAGGGACAGAACCTCAGAGACAAAGATCACACAGGTGTTCAGAAAGGAACAACTTCTGGTAGTCATTCAGTGGGTACCAGGGAGAAGACAGCCCATTTTCCATTGGATTGGGATCAGAAACTCAGTATTTGCTTTGCATCCAGGTGCTGGTGGGTCCCAAAGCAGAATGGTAGCCAGCATAATTAACCTGTGGATAATAAGGGAGGGGGAGCAGTGAATAACATGGAATAACTATTAATTCTGCTGCAGTTTGCTCCAGTTCTAGTTGCATTTAAGTTCTTCATTGTGGGAAGGAGGGAAATCAATGGTTCAGTCAATGATAAGAATTAGTCATGAACAAGTCTTAAAGGAAAAAAAAGTTCTATTTACCAGTGTTACCAGCAACAGTATAAGCAACTACAGAATGAAAACAGCAGCCATAACAGAGCGTCAAATCTTTCCTAATATAACAAAAGCAATACTTTTTCCTCCAAATTTGTGTGTGAATACTTTGCAGCCTGAGAATTGTTCAGGGAAGAAACCTGCAGGTAATTTTCAAATGCTGAAGATGGCAGAATTTTAAGATCCTTCCATAGTTGAAATCCTTAAGAAGATGTTGTCCATTCCATTATGCGTCCCTTTCCTGTCCTCCTTCATCCTGTTCCCCTATTATAGCACTACTGGATTAACCAATTAGGACTAAACCCCCAAAATGTGAATTCAATAATAAGTTTTGGATTGTTCACTCAGATTTAATAAAAAGTCATCCTTCTCATGTCAGTCTCTGCTTACAGATAAATGGTTCTCAGTGTGAATTAGCAATGTATGACTGTGAACCAGACGGTCAGTGCATTCAAATGCTAGGGAGATGACCCTTTTTTAATGATTCCACCTACACCTAAAAATAAATTGATTTATGAAGAGGAATAAATTGGCTTAATAGTGGACATGACATGAACAGTAAGCTGGCATTATTTTCCATTATTGGTTTGAAACTACTCATCCAATTAAATATCACTTACTTTTCCATCCCCTGCCAGAAAACACTGTGTAAGAAATAGAAATAAATATAATCATGGTCTGCCAAATGAGCTGAAAGTTCTTCCCTCGTTTTGCTCTCAGCATTGTTTGGATCACAGTGCGTGTTTGCCACTTAACCACAGTTCAATTTCAAATGCCTGCTGATTAATGCCAAATACTTATACACACACACCCACCACTTGTCCACATCATGTTATTTACTTAAAATGTAAAATGAGCTTTAATTTTAGAAAGACCTTATTGTATGAAATCTACGCAACATTGTCCACCTAACAGAAATGTGCTTTATTTTTCTCTTAGATGTGGATCTGCTTTGCACCATTTCTCAGTTCCGAGAAAAAGACAAACCAAACTGGAATAATTTTTCCCACAGGACATTCTCAGTGCTCAAAATAGCAGGAGCAGTTGGCTAATAAAGCCAACTGAAGTTCAGCTACTGCTATGTTCTATCCCAATGTTTTAGTTTCATCTCACTGAGGACAATTTTATTTTCAGAGAACATGTTATATGGCAAGCACTTTCCTCATTACACATGTGATTTTAACATGACAGAATACTCTGAGTTAAAACTACCCAACACTCATATAACTCCTGACTAAACTGATCCTTAAAGGAAAGCTGTCATGGTGTGTATCAGAAATTGAGTAATCTAAACTTTACATAACTACAGAAAAAGAGAATCAGTATTACTTCACTCCTAACAATTGCAAGTTTGCTTATTTAAGCTGGTTTTTTTATTTATGAGTTAAACATACCAACTTAAACTTTTTTTAAACCTATTATTTTCTCGATTGCTTCAATCTATTCTTCATGATTGGGAATCACTTTCTGCTCTGGTACGTGAAATTACGTACACACATAAAATTCTATCTTCAATTTACATAATTGAAATAAAAATTACTTGGACTTCTCTCTTTCGTGTGAAAATGATGCACTCCTCTCCTTTATAGGATTGAAGTGGAGGGGGAATTTTAATTTCCCCCTCCCCAACATCTCTAGAAGGGAGAAGCAGATCTCTGCATAGTGATGCCTGTGCCCCAACTTGCCTTTAATTTAATGCCGTGCAGAAGAACAAGGAGTTGCTGAACTGATGCCCAGGGATTTACTGCAGGTGAAGCCTGTACAGGATGGAATTTCATGCTCAAGCGTGGATTACAGCAGTGAGGTGTTCACCTGCAGGAAGGCAGGGCAGGAGGCAGAGGAGGGATCGCTTGGGGACCACGGGGTAGGGGGGTGTGTGTATCTTTGGGATCCTCAGGGCACAAAAAAGGGGTGAAATGTTAGTGACTCTGCCCTGTCCTGCTGCACAGCACTCCATGGATATCCTCTGAGAGCTCCCAGATTTGAGGAGTGTTGAAGCAATTCTTTCAGTATACAGAAAATACCAGTAAGGACAAACAACTCTCATGTAGCAAGTTTAGAGTATTTAGCAGACCTTCAAAGGAGGCTCTTTCCATGAATGTGCCAATATTTCTTAAGTCTATGCAATATCTCTTGCTCAAAATGTAGAAGGTGTCTCTAGACTTCCGATATATGCCATATAATACACGATTTCTTCTTAATTGAACAGTGAAGATACATGCTCATATTTTTGCCTACATAGCTCTACATATTCACCCATAACCTTTTTCAAAGAGTTCTTTAAACTTCTCACCATTTGAAGTACCTTGAGGCTGTTATTGAAATATTCTTATTTATATATTGTGCCCACAAATGAACTCTTGCTTTTAGTGTGATCACAGGTTATCAAACCACGATGCCAGTTCTTTTCCTTTTTTTTTTTTTTNTATCATAACCACTACTTGTAGAAAAAGTGTAGGTATGGAAGGGAAAAATGATCCTTTGATGTCTATACAGGGGGAATAACTCCAGGACAGGGATAATTTTTGTCTTCGTTTAATCACTGGATTAATATTTTCCTTATTTTGTTAGATTAAACATGTTAATGTACAAGACCAGTTGTGTCAGACTTCATCTGGGAAAATGGACAAATCTGAACAGCTTTAGAAAACATTTATTACCAGGATGTTAAGGGTCTTGAGCATTTTTTTAAGGCTCTAACAAGCCTGTCCTAACAAAGTGAAAGGAATAGAGTCTACAGAGGCAGGGAAAAGGTTCTTGAGCTAAAAAACATTATTTGCAACTAGGCAGGAAATTAAATTAGGAATTAGCTTTCAAACAACCCAAAAAACATTATTTGCATCAGCATTTCTCTTAAAGAATATACAAGCAAGAAATTTTAGCTGAATTTATGTTTTATTTTATTACTGTAATGAACGTATGAATGCCATACCCATGTAAAGATACAAGTCTGATGACTGAGGATTTTCCTTCTAGTCAAATGCTAGTTCACTTGCAGCACATTTCCAGGACTGAAATTTTTAGAAATATATTTTTCCTTTTTTTTAGCCATAATTCCATAGGTGTAAAGCCTTTAAGATATCTATTGCTTTTTAGAGAAGATTTCTTTAGGAAAATTAAAAAAGTAAAGCATCTCTCTTGAAAATTTTACATATCTGATAGGGAAATTTAGTGCAATCTTTGAATTCTTAGAGATATATTAGCCTTTGCACAGTGTTGTTTGTAAAAAGCTTTTATCAATATTTGGTGTTTTTTAGGGTACATTCATTGACCTATTCTGTTCATCTTTGTAATAGATGTGGGAGATTACTTGTAACTCCCATCTCATGAGACTTGTCTATCTGCTTACTGACTGTAATTTGCTATATTTTGTGTTTTAAAACAGATGGAAATGAAAAATAAATGAACACCTATGTCACGAAGTTATTTTGATTCATTATCACAGTTGTTGTGGATGCCAAATCATATAAAAATCCAAGCTTGGTCAAGACCAATATATAGCATACTTGTGGATGCAGTTCCATGGCATGTAATAATGAGTACAGTGGTTATGGTTAATATTTTATATCAAGAGACTCTGATTGCCTCTTGCCTAGTATTCTTGCTACTGCAACCTTGCATTGGGAGATGGAGGAGAGAGCCGGAGAGTGTTTCATTCATATTCATGTTGGACATTCATAGAGATTTTGGTTTTATTCCTTTCCAAGTGGTTATGCTTTTATTAAAAAAAGAGGAAGACACTCTAAGGGATCTGGAGATCAAAATAATCTAATATATCAACTGCAGGAGCCAACAGTGGGTTTTATGCTATGTCCTTTCTTCAGCTAAATGGTTTGTGTCAGGTAGGTCATTTTCATTTTGCACATTTTGAAGACAGTGTATGAATACCTCATTGAAATTTGAGGACAATAATTTCATTAAGTAATTAAAAAAATTGAATTATCATGCTGATTTGGGTAACATGCCAGTCTGTGGCCCTTTGAACTAGCACAATTTACTTTCAGGCTCTGACCATGTTTTACTTTGAGCTAATTTGAGTATTTAGTACTCTTAACAGAAGCCAACAACAGAAGCTTGGTGAGGCTTATAAGACTTCAAACATGTTAAGATCCTCTTAGAGAAGGTTTCAAATTCATCCGTTCAAATCATCCATTCAAATTCATTCATTTTCATTTCAAACACCTGGTAGATTTGGGTTGTAGAAATAAGTTGAAACTCTCTTTTGCCCTTTCTAATTCTGCTCATATTTGTGGTTCTTACTGATCATCTTAACCAAAGTTAGAGTAACTGCTATCCATTTTTTTTTTTTGCCTCTGTTGTTTCTCTTGACTCTGAGTCCCCTGATTGCCTCCAACACCTAAACTTTTCTAACAGAAAGCTTTGTGTAGGCATGGTATATTCCTAAAATGCAATATAATTTGCTCAAGGGAGGAACTCTTAAGTTTTGTTTAATTCAAAATTTAACTCAGTAAAATTTGCCAAAACTCTTGCAGTTAATTTGGAGCACTCTCAGTAAAAAAAAAAAAAACAAAAAAAAAACCAAAACAAAACAAAAAACCTACTTCCGAAACCAAAGATTACATAATATTTAATATTAAGAAAACTGAGAAAAGCCTCATAACAGTTCAGAATTTCCTCTCAAGGCAGAGTTGTACAATGGTTTATATTAACTCATTCTTACACCAACTCGTACAACTCTTCTGCCTCAGAACTCTCCTTCTGTTTAATGTAGCCTGAGGATTATAAAATTCCCAGATGTCAACTCCTTGATTACAAGGAAGCAATTAGTAATAGAATCTAAATTTATATTTCTCAAGATGAAGAAATAAAACCCCTACGAGACTAATTTCTTTGGGCTGCATTTCAGAAGAAAGTGCACTTTGAACAACAAAAACCTCTACAGTGAAAAAGCAGTGTAATATCATTAAACTTATGGCAGATAGTGTTGATATACTTTAAATTAAATAAATTAGTAAAACTGTGTTTTCATTGTTAAAAGCATTTCTAAATAGGAATAGCCTTTGATAATTTCAATCATGGAATTTGAAATGAAAATATTTTAAACTTGTAGCTGTTTAGAAATGTGAAGTGAAACACTTAAGATAAGCTGGTCAATACGTCTTTAGAAATTCTTGCAACTTCATTGCCAGCTTACATAAATAAAAGGGTTAGAATTGGATGACCAGAGCTCCCTATAAAAAATTTGTCTTGCTGAAATTAAGTCAATTTATTATTTCAGAAAATGTCATTAATATTTTTGGTTTACAATTAAATATGCTATCGCTGCCAGGAAAACTAAACAAAAACAATACCTTTGGCACTACTGATATTAAAATCATTATCAAGAATGTAGGAAAAGTATGAATTAATAGTTGTTATAAGTGTGCTATGGAAATGAACTATTTTATGGAGAGCTTTATGTTCTTTTTTTATAAGATGCTGTTTGACTTACTGAACTGCATAACTAAGATTTAAAGTTCACCCTGTTTATTAAAGGATTTCTGTTTCCTTAACCTCTTATAAACTCCAAATGGATTACTTTAAAGTCTTCTTTATTCAGTGATACTCCCAGACAAAGTGCAAGGGGGATAATTTGGATTTTGCAAGGTCATGTTTCCCTGAATTTTAGTTCAGGTCCTAACTGAAATATCTTCTACTGATTTTAACAAGTTTTGTATTAGATTCAATGTCTTCAATGCAACTCACAGAAAAACTGTATGTGAGAAATAACATTCAGAAACCTACTTCCGAAACCAAAGATAATAAAAATTTAAAAAAATATTACTTTAGAATCTCTAAAACAGAGAGGAAGAGGATAAGAAAGATTTTAATCTTCCATCTTTAATCTTTCTTAGAGGAGTTTAATTAGAAAAATAGTTAGAAAAATAGGTTTTTTAAAATTATCATTACTACTAAAATGGAAAAGAATAGTTCATACTTATAAAGAAGAAACCTGCAAGAAAAGACTTACGTTCAGTTCATTTTCCTATTGTGGTTAAAACTTCAGCTTATTGAGATTTTGTCCAAGAGAATGTCTTGTTGGTGCACCCTTGCCTCTCTCCATCCCACTTGTATAGTTGAAATCCTCAAGACTTGTACCTGTAAGCTTTTTAATTAATTTATAATCTTACATCTCACAACTACCACAGTACTTATAATTATTAGCCATTTACACACGGTTTTGTGTTGCTGCATGCTTGTGTCAGGTTTCAACTTATCACAAATTGCAAATTTATGTCATGCTGACAGAGTATCTTTTGCATAAATGATACGTTCACTGGATCTTTAGGATCCGTCAGGTAATTATTTCATTCCCTATTTTGTGTTTGCTGCTATCCAGATCAGCATCCATGTGGTTTGTTGAGGTATTCTTTCTGGTAGTTTAAGGGTAATAACTCAAACATTGGACTGTTTATTTGTCCACATAGATGTGTAGGCAGATTATGCATCAGTGGTGGTGATGATAAACACTGAGTGAGTGACTTACTGGCTTTTTGATTTTCTTCAACTTTTTATCTGTTGTGTGACATTTTACTAGCTCTTTTTTTTAGATGATTACTCTATCTCAAAGTGGTATACTTTGAACTGAATAAGAAAGAGTCGGAGTTGAGACTGCAGCAAGTGGAGACAAACCTAAGGTAGCGCTACTCGGAGTAGCTCAGGTAAGATTTGTTCCTACGAAATAATGAAAGTGTCACTGCAGTCCTGTAAATTGCCTCTTCTGTTCTTTCTGGTGTTCAAGTTGTGCCACAGAAGATTTAAAGTGTAGCATCCTAAGGAGACGCTCAAGCAGCACCCTTCCCATGAAGCCTGAGAGAAATTCTCTCCAAGATAAGTCGTGCTTTTAGTTCAGGGGTGCAGAGCTGAGGGGAGAAGCACAATCTTTACTTCTATCAGCAGTCCTGGCTGACTTTAGAGAGACAGTGGCATTTTCTCAGAGCCAAAAAACACAAATGCAAAGAGGAGGATTAAAGTATAGCTTTCAAAAGGAGAAGATTAAAAAATATAGAGCCTGGAGTGCATCGGCTACTGGAAAATCTTTTAAACTCCTTTAAACCTTAATTTAGATGAACTACACTTACTTGTAATTAGTCACATTTCCAGCTGCATGATAGCAAATCCACTTTGGTTTTGTTTTTTCTGAATGATGGGATGCTTAATAGTGGTTGTTCACCACCGTGGCCCTTTCAGCTGGTCCTGCACAGAGCGTTCAGCTCTTACTTTATGCCTTTCTCTTCTTGTGTGAAGTGACTAATGGTTGAGCCAAGAGATCAAGCCTAAGGGCAAGGAAGAGAGTGAAAAAAGCAAGTTTATAGCTTTGCACTTCAGGGGAGTACAGTTTGTCCTCTTAAATGATATTCCTAGGAGAGTCACCTGGGGATAAGGCCCTGGAGGGAGGGGGGATGCAAGGAGTCTGGTTAGTATTCAAGGACCACCCCCTCCCAGCTCAGGGGGTTCTCCTGCAAAGAATGAGAAGTCATGCAAAAATGCCAGGAGGCCTCTGTGGATAAACAAGTTGCTTCTGGCCAAACTCAAAAGGGAAGAATACAAAGGGTGGAAGTAAGGATAGGTAACGTGGGAGGAATACAGAAACCTTGTCCAAACATCCATGGAGGAAATTAGGAAAGCTAAAGCCCTAATAGAAATAAAACCAGTTGAGGACATCAAGGACAAGAAAAAAGTCTTCTACAAGCACATAAGTGATAAATACAAGACCAGGGAAAATGTGGGTCCATTAACAAGACCAGGGATCTGGTTACACAGGATATGGAAAAGGCAGAAGTACTGAGAGCCTTCTTTGTCTTAGTCATTCCTGGCAACACTACTCTTTGGGAATCCCAGGACCTGAGGGGAAACCTCCTCAAGAGTAATTCATCCTTGACTTACTTGATAAATTTCTAAATGAAGTGACAGACTTGGTAGATGACCTCCAGAGGCCCCTTCCAGGGTCAGCCACTCTGTGAAGCCACTGCAAAGCTTTGCTGAATCTGTAACTGTAGATTAAGCATTATTTTTAGTGTAGAAGTCTGCCCAAAGAAACTTTTTCCTAATGAAAGCAATGGTGCACAAGTAGAATTTAAGGAGAAGCAAGGACAGTTCCTTTTGGCAGGAATTTCCCTAGAAAAGGGCTTGTCAGATTTGTTTTCTGCAAGAAGGGTAGGTGTCTTTTATAGAAGTGTGTGATGAACGCTGCAGAAGAAATTGTTTCTCTTTAAGTTAAGGTATGGATTGAAGTTTTGAGGGGAACTGGAATGAAAATGCCTGAAGATGCTCAGGTTCTAAGACTGAAGAACTTGGCCAAATCACAGCAAAAAACGGGATGTAAGAGAGACAAACTGATGTTACTGATTCCTATAAACAGGAGATACTGAATCTGAGTAATTTTTGTTGAAGCTTGTTTCACATCATCAAGATTTGAATTTGCTCAGATCAAATATAGCTAATGTTTATGGAGGAATTCAGAAATTTAGGATTTTTTTTTGTTTGTTATAGAGGCTTGAATTTTGATGATGTATTATCAGGTAGGACAGAAAATGTTGATATTTACATCAGAAACTACCAATTTGTCTATAAGTAAATGTTGAGTGAAAAAGAGTATTTCCTTGCTTCAGCCTGTCCACTGCTATATTGCAAAATTGAACAAAGTGCACAGCTAAAGTGACACCTTGAAAACTTAATAAGAGCAGCTTTCTGTTCATCTTAAAGCTTTGCCAAAAAAGAATGAGTTAGAGAAGATATTTAATTTAATAACTTGAAATACATGGAACTACACATCTATACTTCTCTAGGATCACAAAATGTCCCCAAAGTATAAAAAAGGTGCTTTATGTCTAAGGTAAAATTGCACTTTTTGTGAAAGCTGGAGATGAAATGTTAAAGACAGACTGGCAACAACTGTATATTCTTTCATCTTTCTTTCTTGCATATTTACTGAAAATTAAGTTAGCCAAAATAAGGGGCAACTAATTCTACATGTGAGTGTCTCTTCAACTGTATAAAAGTAGTCGTCATAGAACATTTTCTTCAGATTTACCCTCAGTTTTCTTATTTCATTGCAGGGTATCAAGTATGTGATTATTGCATAATGCTTCTAGTTCAGAAAGTGAAAAAAAAAATCTTATGCACTCATAATCCACAAGAAATAGAAATTCATAGATTTCCTTATCCTCTTGGAAAACAGCATAAAAGGTCTGTCACAAGTCAGTTCTGATTAACAAATATTTCTTCCTCCTCTTTTCAGATTGAATGTAGATTAATCTCTTGTTATTTATCTGTACTGAAGGTATCACATAAAATTGCTGGAACTGCTGTCATAGTGAATATTGACAAGCTGAAATAGTGTAATGATAGAAAAGATAACTTCAAAAGGAGATATTTTTCCTCCTAAAAGGTACAGGCAGTTCATTGCTACTGGTAGTCTGTGCCTTGACCAGAATATTTTTAGCTGGGCTTTTTTCTTGCAAGGAGAGCTGCCTTTTACAATTCTTCTTGGAAATTCCCTAATTTTGTGAAATATTTTCCTTAGGAGAGGTAGCATAAAAAAAAAGTCAAAACTTATACATTGTCAGCATCAAATCAGATTTCTGAGCCAAAGGTAATTAGAAGTGAATTTGATGTGTCACATATAAGACCATCAGGGATTTCTTGTTTAAAATGCCATCTTTGCCAATATTCAACCCTTTGGGGCTGATGCATGTCATATTTCTGCTTTATTCCAAGTTTTATGAAACTTTTTCATCTGAAAAGGCTCAGCTATACTTTGCTGTGAGGGTAAGCCAGGACAGCATTTTTGACATGGTAGAATTTTTGAGGGTGTCAAAATATTTTGATATAAACTTAATCAAGTCCTAAAAAAAATCATAAGAACTAGAATTAAAATTGCCATATGGCTTCAGTTTAGTACTCCTGAACAAACCACTTGGGAGGTAATTTTCAGTGACACAATTACAGGGGATGGGGTTTTCCAGAGAAACCCTTCTTCACTTTATGCCCTGGAGATTAATCTGGTCAGTGGGACAAGGTGGCAGTTGTGTGTGTAATGGCTCATTTGATGAATTTGGAGAATCAGACAGAGTAAAACAGAGTTTACTAGAAGGGAATGAAAAGCTGAGACCAAAGAAAGAAGAGGTCCATGAAGGCAATGCTTGCTATTACATAGTGTTAGTGTATGCACATGGAGCACAGGACCTCACAGGCAAAAACTAAAGATTTTATTGCTTCTGTAAATTGTAATTCAAAGTGCTTATGGGTCATTTTGATTTGTTGAAGTTAGGATTGCACTGATAATTAAAAAACAAAACAAACCTGAATGACAACTGGATGAGTAACAAGAACAGCAACGTTTGTATAAAAGAAGATAACAGGGTTATTTGTATAATGTGTACTGAAATTTTGTCTTTCTGAAAAATCAAAGTGCAGTGGAGACAGGGTTAGCAGAAGTAAGCAGGCTGGGCGACAAATTCAAGTTGTATAGTTTTCTCTTGACGTGTGGGATTCTGGTCATCTTAGGCAGATTAGACAGGAGGAAGAAATTGCACAGAAATGCATGTGGGGCAGTGACAAAAGTACTGGACAAAGTGGAGCTGGCAGAGCATTCACCGTATGCCAACATTTGTTCCTTTTAAAAAGTAATAACACAACACTTACCCACTAACTGTGAGTATTCAGCTCATGTTCTTTGTGGGACTGCAGTGGGACTGTACAATGCACAAGCACGTCCTCAAGCCTTCGTTAAAATTTCATTTGGACAGCAGGACCCCCTATGTCAAAAATGAGGTGGCAGGAAATGGCTAAATAATTGCAGTTGGGGGAGGGAATGTGATACAGATACATCTTTAATGAAGAGGATAGGATGCAGTCGTGCTCAAAAGGCATTTCCAAACACACAAAAAGCTAACAAGAGAAGTGGCAGCCACAACGTGCTTCAGAACAGGAGATGCCAGGTATGTATCTTGGTAAATACTGTAAGAGAGATTAGAGGCATCTGTGCATGCAAAATAAAGCCCTTTTGACCATATTCCTTTATGTAGGGTGGTGTTTGCTAGGTTTGACCAGTGAAGAGGTAGATAAGCAAAGGACAGGGGCACAGCTTGAAAACAGTTACTTTTCCATCAAGACTAAATTACACATACTGCTAAACTTAAGGAGGTCTGTAGAGCTTTTATTTACTTTCTTTGTTTTTTTTCTTGGAGAGCACTTGGGCACTTGTCTTCCAGCTTTGCTTCACTGTGCGCATTTAGAGGTCTGTGAGCTGCTTCTATCACTGATGAAGGATGTGTTGATCTTTGGATATCAGTTCTTCCTGCCAGACTATAACACAGCCCAGCTCACTCATTAAGTCTGTAGAGACGTATCTAGCAAGCTCAGAGAAAAAAAATACTTTCAGTACCCAGAAAGTATTTCAGTGCTGGTGGATTAGTTTTTCATTCAGTGTCCGTGTTTCCCCACTCTTACTTCTTTTTATGTGTGCTGGTTTTGGCTGGGGCAGAGTTAGATTTCTGCACAGGTATGGGGCAGTGTTCTGGATTTGTGCTGAACACAGGGTTAATAATATAGAGATGTTTTTGTCATTGCTGAGCAGGGCTTACACAGAGCCAAGGCCTTTTCTACTTTTCATGCTGCCACGCTGGCCGGGAGGTTGGGAAGAGACACAGCCAGGACAGGTGACCCAAACTGACCAAAGGGGTATTGCAGACCGTATGGCATCATGCTCACTGTATAAAGTGGGGGGAAGAACGAGGAATTGGAGTGATGCTTTTTGTCTTCCCAAGCCACAGTTACATGTGGTGGGGCCTGGATCTCCTGGAGATGGCTGAACGCCTGTCCAACCATGGGAAGTGGTGAGTGAATTCCTTGTTTTGCTCTGCTTCTGTGCATAGCTTTTGCTTTCTCTTTTGAACTCTCTTTATCTCAGCACTCAGATTTTCCAGCTTTTACCCTTCTGATTCTCTCCCCAGTCCCACTGGTAGGGAGTGAGCAAGTGGCTGCCCAGTACCTGCTTGCAGGCTGGGGTTAAACCATGGCAGTCCTTTTGATACTGTGGCACAAATTAAATATCTAGATCAAAATTTCAGGACACTCAAACTGGAGGAGGCATGAAAACATCAGAAAGGACAGGATCAAACAGCAACATTCTACCGATGGATAAAATCACTAGCAATTTAAGGCAGTAAACGAACATTTGAAAACATAGATAGCAATTGGATCTTTGCTACAAACTAAATTTGTTTTGATCCCTCCCTTCAGCTTCTCGCTAAAATGTAAGTCTGCTTTTCCTATTGAAATAACTGGAAACATCAACCAAACAAAAAATTTCCTGAAAATAAGGGGTTTGGAAATCTGTTTGAAAGTGATAAAAATCATGACCCTCTAATGTTTTATGCTGGTCTGTGAGTAGTCTGTAAGTTAGCAAGGTAACTGGCTCAGCAGGAGTCCTCAGCTGGTGCAGACCCCTGAGAGCCAGAGGCAGAGCCTGCAGCGCTGGGTGCCATCTCCCCACTGCCCATGTGCACCAGCTGTTACCTGAATGCACAAGAAAAGGCTCCATCATCCAGCCCTCAGCTCCAATTCCCTCCTCGCTCCCACCAGGAGACCTCCTGGGGGGCAGCACTGTTTGTTCTTTGCTGGTGTGCCCAGGCTTTGGAGGAAACCTGACTGTCTGGGAGGGTTGTACATGCAGCAAGATGTGGCCTGGCTGTTCTCAAGGACCAGGGCTGTAAGGAAGGGGCACTGGAGCCCTCCACCACCAGGGAATTAGCCACACTCGATGTGCTGCAGGATATGGCTTGTCTCGATGACTTAACCAAGCAGTGCATGAGAACTCCATTCCATTTCCAGTTTTGCTCTGACAACAAGCTGCAGTTACGAACATGCAAGATGTAGAGACATCATTTAGAAGGTCAGACAGGACCATGAGCAGGTGTCAGCCCTAAAAAAGCGGGCAGGGCTGTGAGGAACATCTGAGAACAGCGGTGTTGCAGGTGAGCTTGCTCACGCCAGCCAATGTTTTGGGCTCTGTGTGCTACTGGAAGTTGAAAGTGGGTTTCCTTGGTGCTGTGAACATTAACAGATCTGACACAAAAGCCTTTCATTCTCCCTCACAATCTTCAGAATAGGAAACACATTACTTGGGCAGCTGAAATGATCTCACCATTGCATTAGGTTGGTAGGGAGCCTAATTTACTTCTCCCTTCACACCATCTCATCTTTATAAAAACAGGTGATACTTTTGAATCCATAATATTCTATCTGCAGCATAAAATCACTGACGCTGTTTTAAATGTGTCAAGGGGATAATGTTTTTCTGTTTAGAAGACATGTTGCATAGGTGGATCTGCTAAATTATTATAAGAGATTTCAGAATTATATCAATTAGGAATATAAACGCACATAAAGTAGGAAGTGTTTTTTTAAAAATTTAATTTGAAAATAGATTGCTTATTAAATTTGGACCAAGTTCATTTTTACTGTCTTCAACATGAATTATATGTTTCCTACAAGGAGGACTATTGGAGAAACAAAGGCTCTATAAGGAACATACTTATTTGATTTAGTAAATTGATTTGTAGAAATTCAACAAGAACAGTGTGATATCCTCAATTCTGATCACAAAAGGTAAAGCCAGCAATACCCAATCCCTACCATTAATATTTTTTTCAGGTGAATTGCAGGTTACAAAATATACAGAATACAGAATAATTTGCAAACTGTGCCTATTTATTTTTTAATACCAGTGTGATTTTATCTTTTAGATATTTTATAATTTTACACTAAAAAGTGAAAGTAAAAGATGATGGGAAACAGGAAAGGAGAAGGAAAGAATATTACTCCGTGGAACTTTGTACTGTTTTACAATGACACTTGAAAAGTATTGATTGTCTATAATTTCTTCTTTAACTTACTAAAATTTAAAATGGACATTTTGATAAGGTGCCAGAAATATTTGCAGTATAATAACATCCATTTTTTCTTAGTGTAATAGATACCACCTGTTTACTAAAATTTAGATTAGATGATTTGAAAATAGTTAATCACTTAAAATTGGAGAATTTTCTTTAAAAAACAATTAATGATCTAATGCTATCTATGAAACTGCATTGGATTTAAGAAAAGTAGTGTTCTTTGAAAAAAAATATTTGATAAGAAGAGAGATAAAGATTCATCTAGTTTTAAAAAGTTAGTTTGCTTTCTTAACTTTTTAAATGAGGATTGCTGATTGAAAAAATATCCCCGCAACTTGGGCTGAACATACTTGGATCTGCTGATCTATATTCAATATTGTGCAGCAGATGTTGTTCCACAAAAAAAGGTTGGAGTGTGGATTGGCATTTAAGAAGGAGAAAAACAATGGGCTTGATTTTCAGGAAAGAAAAGCTTAGCTGAATTTAAGCTATGCAGGCTGAAGCACAGTGTTCAATTTATGACCTATTTTTGGGAACAATATATCACTTTCTGTAACAGTGACAGATACACACACATATATATAATTTTACAGGAAGGAAACAAATACTCCAAATTTTCTTTGCATTGTAGCAGTTTAAGGAACAAAACACAATAATATCTTCCCTTCATCTCTGTTTGAAAGTTGCTGGGTTTTGGCAGGAGAAGGCACCTCCTAGGCTGAAGATAAGGGCTTAGCACAGCACATATCATCACGGCACAGGGACTGGTGTAATATATATTGTGAAAGTGTATTATTCTTGAAACTGTCTGTCTGATGTGTTGTGCAAACATCTGGGTGATACTCAGTAGTAGATTGCAGCAGGCAGAATTAATTCCTCAGCCTCCTGCATGGGAGTATAAACTTTTACCGTGTCATAGAAGAGGAAGACTGGATCCATTCATTGATTAACTCGTCATGAGACTGTTTGGACTGATGTGTCTTGTGTCTTCTTTACCCCCTGTCCAATTCAATCTTTTCAGCCACTGAATTCTAAAATATTAAACTGATTTTAAAGTGTTAGAAGAGGACACAGCTACAAACTCAGTAAGAAGTATTTGTAGGAATACACCATTGCTTCATTCAAGAAGAAAAAGGGAAAAAAAAAAAAAAAAGATGGAAAGTTCATTTAATGCAGTCGTGAGTTATAGAGTTGGTTTCTACCCAAACTGCAATTTGGAGACAACTCAAAGTATCTGAGCCATTGTAAAAATGATTTTGGAAATCAATTTTCTCAGTAGATTACCAGCTAATTAAAACAGAACCAGTTTTCATCCAGCCTGGTGGGGGTGTGGAGAATGGGGGAAAAAGTATCCAGAATCAGTATTTTTGTATACTTGGAAAAGAGGCATGTTTATTTTCTGAAAGGAAGAAAGTGGGCTTAAAAAGAAGTCCCAAAACAGTGGTAGCAGTGGTGAGGTTTAGGTCTGGAGTTTTGCCTCTGAGTCTCTGCAGACAGGTATATATTCCTAAAAAACACTATTTGTTATTAATATTTCCCTGTTCAAATGAAGCAAAAAAAAGAGTCACAATACCAAGTGTTTATTTCTGCTCACTGTATTGCCCATGGCCGTTTATAGCAATGTGTTGGGATCAGGTGCCAAAACTGAAAGAATATATGTTTATTTGTCTAAAAACTCTTATTGCTGATTTTTTGTTTGAATGTAAGTATATGAAGATAAATTAGATGAAAATGCTTCTGGTCAACTGAGTTATAGTGCTGCAACTGATCCTGTGGCATGGTGAGGGTTAAGGACTGCTAAACATATGTTTCATTTATCTTTTCCAATTCATTTAAACTTAAACACCTCAGGTCTGAAGGTTATGCAGATGACAAGGACAAGGTTATGCAGATATACACCTTTGTCTCCAAGAAACCTGGAGGCTGCCTAAAATAGCAATTCTCTTCGACCTTGCCTCTGTATGATGGCAATAAATGATTTTTAATTCAAACTTGCTGGGTTCATTGTGTTTTCTAGCTAATGGGTCCTTGCTGTCTGTGCAAGTTTGAATGCATATATAAAATTCACTAACAGCCCAAGTCAAATATTGATCATTTCTTAACCTGACTAACAAGGGAAACTTTTCTGTTTCTGAAATGTTAACAATGGAAATCGATGTGGTTTCATATCTCTGGGGAAATGTCCTCTATTGCAGCTAAACACCTTTGAATTGGTGATGGTTAACGTATCTCTATGTTGGTATGTAAAAACTAAGGTTCTAACCCAGGGTGCCACCAGTAAGGAAGTGCTGGTCCTTGCCTGGTCGTGTCCAAGCCACAGTGACCAAATCAAAAGCTCTCTGAAATTTTTAGGGATTGGGTTCTTTTAATCTGTCAGTTTCTTTGTCTGTAAAATGTTATTCATGATGATGCTACCTCGATTTAAAACAGAAACATTATCAAGCAAAGCTGATATTCTGGGAAGTGCCTTGAGACACCCAGAATATTGTAGAATTGCAGAGTTATAGAATACCAAAGTCAAAATTCAGTTTATTTCTACCATCCACTAATGTCATCAAAGTTCTGCTGCACCTTACAATGCACCCACTTGTGCCTTACTAGAAAAGGATTCAGTTTAGTAACTGAAAATACACAGATTTCACAACCTGTACAACAAATGCACAACCTGCAGAAAATCAGGTATAATAAAATTATTATTCCCAAGATACAGCTGAAAGCCATAGTTAGGACTTCTTCGGGAAATGCAACAACAAAAACCTGCAGCTTTTAAGAGAGTGCTGTTGGAAATAAATATGTGGGGGCCTGGGAGTTATTTACATAAGAAGAAAAATATGAGTATATAGGAAGAACAAGTATTGATAGTGTGGATATGCTGCATTTTGTACGGAATTATGTTTCATATATGTGGCTTACTGTAAAATTATTGCCAATACTGGTGAAACAAAATAGGATAAACACAACAGTGGGAAATGATCCTTTTTTCTTCAGTGAGAAAGATTGTAAGTGCTGTGATAGATGTTGTCCTGTGACCATAAAAGATAGGCTTTTATAGTCTACTTTTAAAGATCAACATGTTTGGATTATATTAGTTGAAAGAGAAGAACTATATTCCAAAATAAAAGAAGAATGAAAGAGAAGAACTATATTTCCAAAGGGAAAGTTCTGCTTGCTTTCTTTGTNCAGAACTATATTCCAAATTAAATAAAACTCCAAAGAGAAAGTTCTGCTTGCTTTCTTTGTTCTATTTTTTTTCTGTTATGTGTCAGCTGCAAAACCTGTCTTTCATTTGAAAAAGTCAGTGTGAATCTGATATGTTTCTACAGGTAATACTTACAGCAGTGTTAGAATTAAGAAAAAAAAAAAGATAAAAAAGTGATCCATATGTTACTTTATTACCTTTTCTTTGCTCATTTTCTTAAATCAGTATATCTGCCTCCCAGTGAAAAATTTATGAAAGAACAGAGACTGAAGATTTTCCATGTTTGGTTCATTAATGCAAGTGACCCTCGCATCATGCAAGGTCTCTTAACAGAAAGAAAGTGGCATATAAAATGAACTCCAGGCATTTTGGAGAGCCCCTGTTTGCAGAAGAATTATAGGTGAAGTATCTTCTCCATATCTTGCCTTCTTGATGTATGTCTTATACCAGTCACGTGTCAGTGCTCTCCTATTGCTCAAAGATATTGAGGAGAAACTGTAGGACTGTATAGTAGTTCAGTTATTGATAAATATCAGACTGTATTTTCCATTTTTATTAAGTAGGTGTTCCTCTATTGGCTTTTACTCCTTCAGAATACTTTAATTATCACATATGTATCAAGACTACTAAGTAAATATTTAAATACACTCTCCTCCAAATTATTTCATGGTACAATTATGTCTTGCAATTTATATAGCTCTCAAAAAAAAAAAAAAAAAGGAATTTAGCTAAACNTATTTCATGGTACAATTATGTCTTGCAATTTATATAGCTCCCCAAAAAAAAAAAAAGGAATTTAGCTAAACTGTCTGACAAGAAGCAACATATAAAACTTCCAAGTACCAGAACATTAAAACACAATTAATGATGAGTATTTAAGTGGAACAAAGAACACAGTTTTAGGATTAATCCAGCTATGGCAGATATGAAAAATCTGATTGGGTTTTTCTCATTCCTGCAGTTATTCTGTTATTCTGTAAATAGCACCATTCTGTAACCTCAGTAAGTCTTCTGTTGGACCTTGAATATTTTCAGATAAACTTTTCCAAATCATGGTCCTTAATAGACCATATTAATTATGACATCTCATAACTTTAGGTAGCCTATTCTAAGGTGATGCTTTGTATGTGTGTGTTTTTAACAAACACAGGTGGTTTCTGTGAGAAGATACCAGAAGGTAAAGATGTCACTGATCTTTAAAATGTAGGAGATGATTGGGAGAGTGGTGGCAATCCACAAAGCTACAAACAGGAGGCCAGCATGACTAGGCTCTGGCAAACACTAATAGTGATCAAGAGTGTTGCTAAGACCAAGAATTTAACAAGAATCAGAATGCCAGACCAAGAAAAATGGGCTGGAAATGCTCAAATTTAATCTTCATTTTCATAGCTTGAGGATGAAGACTGGGAACAGAAGTACCAGGGACTTGCTGCAAGTTATGGAGTCTGATCCTGCTGGATCATCAGGAGAATAGGTGGGGTGTTTGTTATAAGTGGTTAATGGAGAAGGTCTGCGGCTCTGGGCAGATGAATTTTGTGAAATATCTCCTTAAAGTCTTCAGCAAACTCTTCAGGCACTCCTAGTTTCTTTATTTCTGAATCCCTGAAATAATCTGGTTCTGTTATAGAAATTTTGTCTGAGTTTCCAACCATGACTTTCATAGAATCAGGAGAAGTTCATCTCACACAGTCTTTGTAAAGGTGGCCAACTCCAAAGTAAACGATGTCTTTGAAATAAATAATAAAGATTTCAGCACTGGACTTTGAAAATGACTCAAGCTCTTTCAGAGGAGCAAATTAGAGAATGGAACAAGTTCAAATCGGTATATTCATCATAACTTTAATACTTTGGTTAGGAAAGGAATTAGCCATTAAACATCTATTTAAGTATTTTGTGTGCATGTGCATGATGGCCAAGTTATTAAGACTGTAAAAAAACACAAAGAAAAAATACAATTCTTTATGTGGTGAGAGAGATTAATCCATACTCTACATCAGTTTTGGGCCTATTATATATAGAAATGGAAGTGCTCTATTCAGCTTGGGTTGAGTTGCTCATAATTCTTTTAAGACTCTAATTAAATGTCTAATATCCAGTAAGTAATAGAGCCTGCTGCCTCTGACAAATGGAGTTTTGGCCAAAACCTATCGAGTTCTTTAAAAATGTCTGAAGAATGGGAACACTACAATATATTGTATAGAAACCTTAAATCTAGTTTCAGGGAGGGAAAAAAAAAAAAGAAAATATTCTTTGATGAACTTATGAAAGGAAAGATCTATTGCAGGATGAAAGTCTGACCTTCTGAATTCTGCTTTGCAGGACCTGTGATGTGGGTGTCGTGGTTTAACCCCCCAGCTGAAACCAGCACAGTGGGGAAGGTAAATTTCCTTGCTTGGAACATTAATTCCGTTTTAAACAATGTATTTAAGCAGAAGATCTACGACCCTTACAAAACTTCAGAAATATTCCCTTTCAAAAAAAAATAAACTCATTTCTAAGGAAGAGTTTGATTCCTCCTTTTCCTCAGAAACCTCAGGATCAAATTATGGTAGCCCATTGTGCAGAAACCCCTTCATGTGCACGGTAGAATTGCAGCTAATTGCATTCCAGTGGTGCGATTAACAATTTGGAAGGAAAAGTGTCAGGCATTCTGTCTCAAAATGTGAGCTGGAGTTCACAATCTGGAGAAATTGTGTTGTGTATTTAGACATGCATTTTATATTGTTTCAGCCTCCAGTTAATTAACACTGCTTGTAGAACCTTTCTTACTACCTTTTACATGTGATACTTTTCAGAAGACAAACCAGACGCTTTCTGCCTCAAGCTCTTTGGCAGACTTCGCAGGATAAAATGGGGCCTGTCATGTATTAAGCAGTGCCTCTCAACCTACTGAATATTGCACTATTTACTAGAGCTGCAGAGGTGAGAATGGTTCCCAAAAATGTTGAGAGGAGAGTGCTTGAACCTTGTGTTCATTACAGCCATTAGTCTCTTGTCCCAGGGTTTTTGCCTGGAAGGTATTATATGAGTTATTAAGGTCGTACCGGGAAGTACAAAGTTTGTAACTTAAAACTAAAACAATAATCTGCAATGCTGAAACCGTTTATTGCTTTGATTCCCATACCATTTATCAGAGCTGATGAGAACAGTGGCTCAGGACTGTGGTAGGGTCTAGCAAATGCATGTTCCATCCAGTGATGCCACCCAAGCCACAAGAATCAAGGTAGAAGGAAAGAAAGGCTTCAACTGACATACAGGCTCATCTGACTCATATGAACAACTTCCCTTCCCTTCCCTTCCCTTCCCTTCCCTTCCCTTCCCTTCCCTT
>VWZW01002576.1:1390067-1507545 GCA_013397115.1 Edolisoma coerulescens
TTCCCTTCCCTTCCCTTCCCTTCCCCCATGAGACATTTTTGTGTGGTGTCCTGAAGCTCTCCCAGTTTACACTCATGTTACCTTCGTACAGCACAAAAAAACAAAACATGTTTCCCAGAGGTCCAGCATGATTTCCTTAATGATCGGAAGGAATGGAAATTTGAAGAGTCCAAAACCATGCTCTGAACCCTGTTCTGGTATCCCTGGAATTATTGTTCATGAACTCAAGGAGCAGACGTGTAGATGAATCAGATAGCAACGAATACAGCGGCAAGGTGCAGCACCAGTAAAAAGTTAATTAATTTTAATTTTTAAAGATTTTTCAATTTTGAATTTTTAAAGAGCAAAGATTTGATTGAAGATTTCACAATTCCATACAGCACCTACTTGCTTGTAGATATAAAGAATAAGGAAATTAAAACCAAGAAACACAAAATGGAATTGTTTATAGGAGCACATTTTACATCATGTATAGGTCAACGATTGTGAACCTGATTTAGTCAGAATTACTTCAGATGTTATCAGGCAGTAGTAGTGAAACAAACCCCAAAAATGTATGGGACTACTCTTGAAGGGAGTCAGCATGTATTGAACGAAATTCACCTTTCTAAAAGTGACTACTTTTGTGTGTAGCATACCTGCTGCAATTGAATCATGCTCTGAATATGTGATGATCATTTAAGTCATTAATGTTTGTGATTTGTTCTGTTCGAAGAACTAAGTCAGGAAATGTTTGCATTATACTGTGGCTGTGGCTCAGCTCAGAAGGGGTCAGGTGTACCTTGGGTTGTCTTCCTGAGCAAACATGCAGACAAACTTTTTCATCTCAAATTTCAATTATGGCCCAGTCCTTCCCCTCCCCCTCCATCTCCTTTAATGAGAAAAGAGGAATCAATGCACATTAATGCTTTTCCAGACCTTGTAATTTATTTCTGTATGTGGCTTGCTTACACTGGCTTGGTGATCAGAGGAACGAAATCTTTGTTCCTTCAAGACTGCTTCAGCTTCTGTGTAGGGACTTGCAGCCTTGTTGAGTTCTAAGACAGGAACAGATCTCTCTCTCTCTGTCTCTCTCTCTAATGGCCTTGATATCAGGAAAAAAGAAATTGCTGGGTAATTCATGGTGGATCCCATTATTATAATGTCTCTGGAATTTCTTGAATAATATAATAATCTGCCATCTTTCAGATAGAAGTCCCACGTTTTTCGCTCTCACTTGTGCTAATTTTACATCAGTGTGACTTCTTAGAAGCCAAATGCTTTCTATCTAAAGGAATAAGAATTGCAAAATCAAGTTTTTAGTCCATCTTGCCCCATCCTGGAGATACAACTATTTCTGTGCAGAAAGTGCTGTTACCCTACTGACCCTGTCTTCAAAAAAAAGTCTCCAACCAGCATCTGCTCAATGAGAAAAAGGCCCTAATTACACTTTTTTATCTGCAAAACCTCGAAGTTAATTGGCATTACTTAAATGCTAATATTGTTATTTATAAGCTTTTTTTTTTTTTCCCCTTCAGGGAAAAGGGGAAAACTACAGTGATAGCACATTGCTAATACTCAGGGAAAATCAAGAACCCAGAGTAGTGAGGCAGAAGTTTCAGCAATCATTTTTCCAAAATCATAAATATTTTCTCTTCTTTTTTCTCTACAAAGCAGACAGGTGTTGATGCTGGACCTCTTGGATGCTTTGTGGGGCTTTTTTCCACTTCCCGGCCTTTAATGTGATATAAACATCCTGATACTGCTATTGCACAAACATATTTTTCTGCATTAAATGTTAAGTGACTGTTGAAGTCCTCATAGTCACAGTTTCTGATGTATTTTTGCAAGCTGAAGCAACTTCATTCTCACTTAAGGATATTCTCACCTACAGAAATACTGCTTAAGCATTCTACTCTAACCTGGCAGAAAAATCACTCAAGACGATAACAATGACTTCTGGAAGGTTTTCCTAGCTCATCCTGAGCTGATGTGATTTTGCACTTCAACATCCATTTTCACATTCCCCTACTTCAGAACCCTAGCACAGTGTACACAGGTTGGAAGGAGGACATGTAAACTTCAGAAGGGGTTTTGTGTCTAAAGAGCAGAAGCAATGCCTGGCTCGCAATCCCTGAGCTGGCAGAACAACCCTCAGGTATCACTCAGGCTGTTATTTGCTGCCAGATAACAGCGTGTGTGCTAGTCGTGTGTTACAGCCGCATTGTCAGCTTGGCCACATCTGAAAACCATATCTGCTGACTTTCTGGGGCATGGTAAAACACCAAAGCAAGATAATGCTGTGCCTGGACCCTGCCTTTCCCACCGCTGCAGGCACTTTGCCTTTTCAGCTCCCAGCTGTGAAGTGGCTTTTTGTTACATACCCCTTATGCCTCGTCTGGCTCCCATCCAGGCTCTTTTGTTTGCTTGCTTCTCAACTTCATTCCTTGCAGCCATCAGAACTGGCTGCTTGCATGGCAGGCTGCCAAGGAATTTGTAGTAGGACTCTAGCATACTTGCTCCCACTTATTGATGCTCTCAACAAGGTTTTTGTAGCATGATCTCCTTCTTACGGCGGCCCCCTTCAAGAGAAATACTCATAATTTTGCATTTCCTTAGCTGTAACTTACAAACAAGTCAATAACAGCCCCTTTATTGCTTGGAGTCAATCCATGAGCAAGCAAATACCTGAGAAAATGGATATGTGACCTTTGCCTTCCTCTCTAAAATGCTGTGGACGTGAGCCTTGTTTGTCATGGAGTGTATGAGGGGCTATATATTAAAAGACAGTCATAACAGCCCAAAAAATGTTTTTCAAGCACTGTACTTAAGAAGTTATAAATTATATGATGAGTAGTTTTATTGTGAATCTCTGCCTTTCATCTGCTTTTACCTGCCAGTAGGAAACTCTTATTCTTTAGGACTTTGAAAAAAAACCAACTCTCTGAAGAATTTTATATGCAGTTAATGTTCTAAAATCTGCCTGAAAGAGAAATATCGTGTCCAATTCTGCCCAGTTGCTCTTCCATGAAACACTAATGCCTCGGGCCTGGAATGGACCTCACTGTGTAAAGCCAATCAATTTGTTGATGAATTATGGTAGGATAATTCCAATCAATTAATCCAAACAGTGTGTCTGTGGAAAATGGTTCCAACAAATTTTACAGTTTGTGGATATCTTTAATAAATATAAGAAATTATTATATGATTAACTGCCTTTGTAAGGGTATATTACTTGGTTACAAACATCTTTTTCTTATAAAACCTTAGTCTGATATTTTAAAAAGAAGTAAAAATCTGTACTGATTTGAGTATTAAACAAACAGAGCTATTTGAAACTTAGATTTTTATTCAGGCAATTGTGGGATGGGGAAGATCACTATCTGTTCTACACTATAATCCAAACCAAACTTTTCTGTTCATGGTAAAGTTTTCAATGTTAATATCCATTTTCCTGTTGCTTGAAAGGCTATATATAGGAAAGTCTGTTCACACAACATGGAGCTCGATACTTAATTTTCTAATAAGAGCTATTGCCTTTTTATAAATTTCTGAAATATTGTAAGGCAAATAAACATTTTTAGAGTTGAAGGATTAATGCAGCTACTAGGAGAGAGGTCTTTAGTGAGGGTGAGGGGCTGTTGGCTTTGCACATCTCAGTGTGTTTGGAGTTCACATTAACCACAGAGCTTTGAAAGTCCTGCGAAGATAAGTAAGATGACTTACTCCTAAATCAAATGTGTCCAATTCAAGAAACAATAAGTTTGGGAGCTAAATTTGGGCATTGTTTTAAATCATGGTAATTAGTTACTAGCATGTCCTGCAAGTGCTACGTCTATGCATGCGTTTCAATGGCCACAGACATTTTGTCAATCAGAAATTGAATAGTTTAAAATTTACTGGTTTATGAGAGCACAGATTGTTCTGTGAACTGCTTGTGAACGAACAAATACTAGAGCAGAATCACTGTTAGACTAAAAATATGTAAACAGTTGGGATGAATAATTCATGCAACCAATTTATTTTATTTTACCCTTAATGAGTTATCTATGAGCAGCAGAAACTGTCTTGATTTTGAACATTTTACAAAATCATTTAATAAGGAATTTTGCTGATAATTTCTTGGCTTCCAGTTGATTTATTAAGAACACAGGTAGTTTACTAAGAGTATTATTTATATTTACTAAAATTTTTCTGAATGTTAGATTTCATTGCAAACAAAATTTCTGCTTTTGGCCATTTTTTTCCTGTTCAACACAAATATTGGGCCTCAAATGAAACCTTTGATTGTTGTAAATTCAAAATTAACTTCCAACACACATTCTATGGTATTTACTTACCTTGAAGTATTTTTACTGGCTAACTTGTTGGCAGGGGGCACCTATAGCGAGTAAATTAATATGTCACTGAGTCAGACTAAGACATCTATTGGTCTCTTATAGCATTAGAAATCTTGAATTCAAATATTTCTAGGGAACTACTCGAGGTATTCCAGGTGTTCAGAGCTTCCCAACTGAAGTGCCATTACTACACTACAAACAAGTGTAGCAACCTGGATGTATTGGAATTCCTGGGTATCTTGTTTTATGAAATGTGATATTCTCACCTGCCAGGGCTCTTCAGTTAGAGATCGTAAAAAACAGATCTTGAAGGGACCTTGTTTTTTCAGGGTATTTTTAATGCTGTTTTGGAACACTGCCTCAAAGAAGAAATTTGGTTGATATATTTTTCTTTTATCAACTCTTTCTTTAAAGATGTGAAGTATTTGACAGAGAATAGTGTTGAGGGAGACAGTTTGGTTAAGGAAAATGACATAAATGAGGTATTCCTGCTGTTGCCACTTTGTCAGTACTCTGAATTGCTGAGTGTGGATGCAGTGCTTCCTCTGTAATACCTCCTGCAGTGCTCCACAGCCCTGTTGTGAAGAATTTAAATAAACTGTTTCTAAAGAGCGCTTTTTACAGAAATTGAAATAAAAGCTTATCATCACCCCTTCTTCCATTTGCTAGTAAATCTTGATGAACCATTTGCTAGGAGCAATATCACTAACTAGCTTGTCCAAATAAAGACAGTACAAGGTCAATGACCAATTCCTTGCTGGTGTTCCCCACATGGTTGACCTTGTGCTCCATAGGCAGAAAGACATGTTTAATTCTGGCAGTGCCATCTAACCTGGCACTTTGGAGAATGATACCAGTTTCCTGTATAGTGAAATATAAATATGTGTATAGACAACATGTAGTCAATGTCTTCTTCAGTTTTTTGCCTGGGAAAGTTGTATTTTCTGCTGACTGAAGAGCTTCTAGACTGAACCTAATACTTTGCCTTCATTATATCCTTAAATTTCTGAAGTCAGATGAAGATATGGCCATAGATCTGCCTGCCAAAACTGGCATTGCTACCATACTTTTATTCATAGTAAACACCTCTCTCTTTCCTCTACCTCTCTCTCTGTCACCTTCCTAACAATATGCACTACATCCTGGGTAGCTATATGTGTTCAATAATGTATTCAGTCTCTTCACTGTGTCTTATTAAATTTTAAAGCCACTCTGTTGTAAGGGATTTTATGTATATGTAGTTTTGGTCTGCTGTCAGTCCACAAGCAGAAGAAAACAATCAAATCTTGTACTTCAGTTCTTGTTCATGCTGTATAATAGCCCTGGTGAGCAGCAAGCCAAATGGATGCATTTGTTTCAGACAGAAGATAAATGAAAGACCTACTTATTTGGAGCAAACCAAGTTTCTTTCAGTAGAATTCAGGTAACTATTTTCCCTCTTTTTTCATCTCTTTAAGATTTCTAAGAATGAAACAAAACAAGCCTCCTTCCAAAAAACAGAAGCTGACTTATAAAGATTTGGAATCAGCGAGGAATATATCCATTTCCTTTGTCATCTGGCCATTGTCATACAGTTGTAATAGTAGCAGAAATTAAAGTAGTGTTATTCTGATTACCTCGACTACTGGTGAATGCTGAATCACAGCACACAGGAATTTGGTGACAAAACTCACCTCACCCAAGAAATCAAAAAGTACATGAGGGAATTAATAATTTAACAGTTTAACAGTCCAAACCATCAGTCCAATAACAATTAAACATTATTTGATATAATAGACCAAATTAATACAGAAAGGCATTGGTGTTATTAATAAGAATTTAAAACTGCTATGCAGGAAAATCAATAGTCACTGTTTTCTTTGGTGTTGCATTCATCTTTCCAATGTCCCACTGGGTCCTAAGGTTGAACAGCATCTGTATTTTCCTAGTTTGCATCTGTATTTTCCTAGTTTAACCTTTATTCATCACTATTCCAACAGAGTTAGTTTCTTTGGTATCTCTGCCTAAGACTGCAAGCATTGAATGGCTGAATACCATGTCAAATCTTCTTTCAGAACATTTTAGTTATTGGATACTTCTGTGTGTTTGCATCCTTCCTCTAGGATGCACATCTATATGTATCTATATTAAGATACTCTATGTACTGGCTTTGGGGTCTTTTGGAAGCTCAGTACATTAATGCAGGAGATTCCTACTCAGTCTTTCTCAGAGTGTTGATATCAGGGCTTAGATACAAGCTTTTACTCTCTTTCTTTGTTCCAGAAATTGAGATGTTTAGCTTCAAAACCATGAGTACAGGGAACACTTGTCTGCCTTCCATGAGGTTTCAACTGCTTTATGGAAGGGCATAATTTAAACTACCAATGTATTAATTAGCTAATTTAATTTTTTATAATTGCAGTCCTGTGCCTAAAAGATCAAGGAGCTTGGCTGCAATCAATTTAATGCATTCTTAAATAGAGAGCTATTTTCAATTCCTATTCTTCCACTGTATGGATCACAGCCAATGTGCTACACAAAATCCATTCTTTTAAGGATTGCTAATGGCACAAACTAAGTGATTCTGAAAGACAAAATCGTTGGTGTGGTTTTCATTGATTTCGGCAAAACATGTGAAATCTCATTTGCCTTTTATTCAGTTGTGGAAAATGTCTCATTCTGGATTTTTCAGATCAAGCTGAAAAATGCATAACAACTTATCTGTTGCAACACAATGAAGAAAAAGAACTGAGTGATAGGGAAATATATAATCTTGCCTTTGGAATCTCTATTTCTTTCTAAAGTGATGAAGTGCTTTTGTCTTTTATACAAAAAAATTGTTTCAGATTTAACCTTGGTAAAATTCCTGCCATGAAATTAGGAGGACTTAATCAGTTTCTAGACACATCTTTAAAATAGTTCAAAGTAATATTCTGATATTTATTTTCAATAGGGAAGGACCTATTTTTATTCAGAGAGCTCTCTGAAGGCCATGGAGTTTTTGTTTACCAGCTACAAGTCCAGTGACTGACACCTTGGAGTTAAGTAGCATCTCCTAGAGAGTGGTAGAATCCCTAAAAAGGAGATGAATTCTGCTTATATTTGATGGATAAGAAGGGATGATGGACAGAGGAGACCAGCAAGCAATCTTGAAATATTTATGCTTGCATATTTTTATCATACTCTGATGCATTTCTGTTTTATAGTTACAGAAATTTCTCAGCCACAAAATGCAGGAGTCATGTCATAATGACTTTACTTTGTGTCAGCTAATTTTTCTGGGTTTGCTCAGTGTGCTAATAATTTGGGAGCACAAATATCACAGAATGAAATTAAATAGTCTGGTTAAAGATTTCTTTTTTTCTTTTGAGGTAAAATCTTTTGTTCAGTGCCATGCGTGTTTCTTATAAAATCAGAAATAACTGAGGAATAGAGGCTGTTACAAGAGTATTGCAGTGAGCTGGACAGTGAATGAAGTTGGAACAGCTAGGCAGAGGAGCTGTGGGAGGTATGTGGAACTCAGGAGATGAGGCAATGGAAGTGGGGATGAAGCCTCCTTCATCACCTCAAAGAAGTGGGAAGCAGCTGGCCAGCTGAGCAGATGCCAATTAGGACTTCATTATGCACAGCTCAATAAAAATCCTTATCTAAAGTGAATATTTTCCTCCTTGTTCTCACTTTTTTTCTCTTCCTTTTCTCATTTGATGCTGTAGTGTTGTGCAAGCAACTTGGATTTCCTACAAAAGTGGAAATTTTAACTTATTGATCACCTAATTTTTTTTTTCTGTCTTTATTAGGGGCACCTAAAATTTGAAGCTAACCCATGTTGTTGCCAGCTCCTGAAAAATAGTTACAGATAGTTACCAAGCATGTACTTGCAACTTGACAAAACAAGTTACCATATCCTTTTCACAGACCTGGAACTGACCATAGAAGAACTGAAACTCGTATTAAATAAATACTTGTGGTTTTCTTATTTTGCATATAAATGTGTATATCCATACGTAACCTGCAAGGTTTTTAAAGTGTGACACCATGAAAACTTCTCAAGTTATCGAGCTACTTTTTTAGGGAACCTGGTAGAGTTTAGGCAGGCTAGTGCCAGATCTGCATATTTCTCAGACTTCACAAATATGCTTAAAGCTCAAAAGATGCTCTCAAACAGCTTCTGAGAAATCAGTTTATGCAGCTAACTTGGTGTCAGCACTAACAGATTTGCTGTTTACCTTTACTGTGTTTATATACCTGCCTAGAAATTAGAGCTGGATGTCAGAGGACAAGCTTTTCCTCTTCTTGAGGGAATTCAAGCTTAATCTCCCTGTAGGGAGAGTTTCCAAATCAGGTTAATGTCCATGCTGGAAAGAAGGTGTCCTTCAATACCAGACTTTGTACCATCCCTCTTCCTACCAGTGCTTCAGCTTTAGTTTTCCCACAAAAATGTTCGTGAGGGACAACAGTCCAGTTTCAGAATCACCTGAGACAGGAGGGAGCTCTTAGGGTTCTAGTTCTACTTGTGCACTTCACATGAAATTGCAGTAGGAGAAAATAAATATCTGTTTTACCAGAATTCAAACTCGAGCATAGGCTTCAAACTTCTTGAGGAGGAAGAGGAAGCTTTGGGTTTTAGGGTGGGGTGATTTTTGGTTTTAGGGTTGTTTTGGTTTGGTTTTGGTTTTCCCCAAAACTTCCAGAGAAGCATTACTTTTTAATGACATTTTCACAGAATTTTATTTCGTATTATGTCTAAGAGAGTATTAGTGTGAGTAAAGTACAATGACATAGAAAACGACAGTCTGAATGTTATGGGTGAATCTCATACAACACCAGGCATGCAAGGGTTTGAAAAACAGATAACCTATGGCTGCTGCTGCTCAGAATTGACTAATTATCTTTAATGGGATAGCAAGGGTCAAAATCTTCTTCTGACAACCCTTACAAGTACATGAGGAATAATTCTGAAAACCAGTACTCTGTAAGACACTGAGCTGCCAGAAGCTTTTTAGCAGCTGGGAAAGAAAGGTGACTTGTCAAGGACTGTTCAGGAAAAAAAAAGTATAAACAACTCTTTGTTATATTCATAATAGAATGTTCAGTTACTGAAGTATATTTTTAAATAATTCGACTAGTTTTATGGATCAAGAAACTGATGTCAATATTTGTGACAGGGATGAAACAGGACATTCAAATATAATTTCTTGAGCAACTGCTCATCTTATTTTTCCCACATCATATTCAAAGAGGAAATCTATATTAATTATAGGGTCAACCTACAGCCTTAGGACTTCCTCATCATGCATTGGCAGTCCTCTTACTGGGCAGGGATGTTCTTCTTTGCAAAGCAGGATCTTTCTCAGAACTGCACCTTTGGTAAATATTTTTTGCATTTTCAGTCTTTTCTCTATTTATAACAGTAAAGAGTACAAGATGTAAGGAAAGGTACTGAAGAGCTGGGTAAAAACAGGGTGATCTGGGATTGTAGACAGCGGATTGCTGTGCTGAAAGCCTGTAAGAAAATTTCCACCATCCTGCAGGAAGGGCTGCAGAGGCATTAAAAACATTTTGGTCAAAATCCACAGCTGGAAGTTTAATTTATTGAACTGACAGCCTCTAAGTGGTGACCTGGCCTAAGGAGTTAAAGTACAAAAAATTAAATGTGTCAGGGTCCTAGAGCAGTTATAATATGATATGAGCTGTGCAGCTGCACTTCCATCTAGATGTTGCGTAATGTTCTTTTTTTCTAGTGCCATTGACCATCTCTTGGTTCAGCTTGTTGCAATAGCTTTTTGTGTGAGCCTCTTCCTTACAAAAATTGGCAAATAATCATATCCTCTGACTACTGTTAGGATTTACTTACTAGTAGTTTCTTGTGAGCTACTTGCTGTCAAGCAGTTGTGACATGCTTTTTTAGATTTTTTTTTCAGTCCCTTCACTCTCATGAAGAAAATTCAACTTTGCTTTTCCATAAGCGTGTGATGGAAACGAGGTAAGCAGACATTGCACACACACAAGCATAAGAAGACAAAGAGTATGTTTAGAATTGTGGGCTTTACTTCAACCAAATAGAGATTTCTAAGGGCTAAGTGATGTTCTTTTCTACAGATCATGTATTCAACTTTCCTTTGATATTTTGAACCTAGTTTGGTTTTATTTATGGGTCTGGCAACATTTCATGTTGGTTTTTGCACTAGATATTGTTCATCATTTAGTTGTGAGTATTCACTGCTGGGTAAATAGACTACATCAGACAGGAGGTAATAAAAGGTAAAAAAACACCTAAAACTTTCGCAAAAAATTGGGAAGCGATGGATGCGTAAAATTCTCTGGTCCTTTCTCGTGGTTAAGGAAACTGATGTGGATATCCTACTTTTCTGAAAAATATTTTGTGGTACAGAAATCCTTTAAAATGGGGAACCTTAATTTTATTTTTTAATACATATGTATAATTGAAAATATGTGGTAAATTTGATCTTAATTTTTCATTTTTCTAAAACACTATTTATATACAGAGATGTTAATGGTAATAATATCCAGCTATCTTTCTCACATAGAAGATAGTAATTTTGAAATAATCATCACACAAATGTAGAATTATGCTGATATTAAACTATCAAAACTTGCCTTTGATCAAAAGAATGAATTCAGCTTTGGTTACACAATGCTCTTTTAATTAAAAAAAAAAAAAGCATCATCTATTTCAGTATTAACTTTCATGATTTGTTATTTCATCTCAAAAACTTTTGTATGGAAATTAGACTTCCCTTTCTAGTTTTGAACAAATGCTAATAAAAGTATTCTTCAATCACTCACTAAAGTTTTAACTGAAGTCACTTTAATTATTTTTGCACCCCGAATGTCATTTTCCCCTCCAAGCATCCCAGCAAACAGGGTTACTGGAATGAATATTTACAAATTAAGCAAATATCAAATGTTTGAAAATTTTAAGTTTTCTGTCAGTAGTAATCACTCAAAATGATGATTAATCATCAGCACATGTGCATCAAAGTTTAACCTCAAATGCACAGATCTGATTTCGTATATCAATTAATTCTAGTGACCTTCTTGTATACAACCTACTCTGTAATTCCTCATCTACATCACCTGGCATCTGTGACACTCCCCCCAGCAGTGTCAGTATGTTATCAGCTTGAGGATAGTGAATAAAAATGAAAGGTGAGAGTTTGGGAGATGCTGGACTGAGAGGTAGGACTGCAAGAGGAACTGTGCTCAAACAACCTGAAATGACAACTGCTTCTACAAACAAGTAAATTTTTTATTCCCAATTGGTCCAACTCATCAGAATAAGGTCCATACACAGAGGTGCTTCCATCTGGGGGCTAATGTTGGGCTCTGAAGTCTCCTCTATCTTAGGTAATTTTTTTTTGTGGACTAGATGAAGTTTTTTTCTGAGATCTCTTTAGTGCAGCAGTATCAGCTTGAGTGTGTTTGGTTGGTTCCAACTTGCTGCTTCCTATCAGTATTTATTCAACTAAATAAAATTCCATCAAATCTCTTCCTTTAAAAATAAATAACCTAGGAAATATTATTATTTTAAGAGGGAAAACAGGAAAACAAAATGTATATATTTTTTATGTTTGTTATGTTGTCCTTCAATGTTCCAGTCATATAAAAAATAGACATTCATCATGATCTGTTCCATTGAAATTGATCTTCAGATTGCTCTATTGCAAGGGGAGTTATAATTGATATTCTTTCTATGTAATTTTTTAATGTTTGCTATTTGCAAGTACTCTGTTCTGTGAGTTATGGCAGGAGAAGGATGGGGCAGAAGATGGTTCAGGTGGACATGTGTTAGATTTCTATTTTGAACTGAAGAGCTGTGATGATGCAGCAGACCAATTTTTTGTAAACTGTTTTGTATATAATGGTATGAACAAGATATGTTTCTAAAAAGAAAAGATTCTACCATTTGGCGAATGACTTTAAATTTGCATGTCTTTTGAATTAGGCAAATGCATTCTTTGTTTAAAAATTTTCTCCAAGTGAATGAAAGTTTTGTACTTGGAGTTGGTTTACTCTCTCTCTGTCTTTCCTTCTCTGTGAGTTGAAATGTGTTGGCTGCTTTTTTGTATTATTTTTTGCCACTTAGGACTGTGTTTTATCTTCAAAAGTCATTGCCTTTATTGTTATTTTTGGTTCAGGTTTTATGTTTTAAAAGTGTTTTCAACTTCATCTAAGGAAAACTTTTTACTGCTTAGCTCTAAATGATGATAAAAGCTAAAACATGTGGAGAAGGATGGATTCCCCCAGCCCATCATTAAGAAAGATTATTGTGATTTAAAATTAAATTTAGGAGGTAGAAGGAGATTAAATGGAAAGCTCAAGTAGAACATTAAAGAGAGCTCTATCTAAATACTGGTATGATTTTAAATTATAATAAAGGACTTACTGTTATGTTCTACAGGCCCTGGCAAATTTCAGGGATACTTTAAGAAAATAGTGTAATAATTCAAAAGGAATAGCCCTACTGAGCCAAAGAAAGAAGTCATTCAAAAGGCAGTAACAGAAGTTGGGAAAAAAATAAAAGATTTTATAATTGTGGTATAATACTAAAGATTTTTGTGTAGTCTTTGTTAAATAGGGTAATTGATCTCTATCCCAATATCAGAGCTACAACCAAATTTTTCTAGGAAATCTACTGAAGCTGTATCACCAGTTCTGACTGGGTCAGCACATCAGATTTTAGATCATCATAACTATGCTTTAAGATATCAAACAGCTATTCCCTAAGGTGAAATACAAATGTCATACCCTGTTAGATTTTGTATGCTAATCCACAGGGAGAGTTCTTCAGAAATGCTTCTTTTTTTAATTGAAATTATATGATTTTTCCCTATATGTCTAATTTGCATCATCAAGGAAGAAAACTTGGACCATGTAATGAAAAAAAATTAGAAATTGATGTATCCAGCTTCCGGAACATAATGCTTAGGTGAAAAGTTTATACAGAAACATTTCCCATGGCATTCTGCCCAAACTGCCCAGCAGATAAAATTAACAGTGCACATGATGTCCTCTCAATTTTCTATGATGAAGAAATAGTTAACCATGGCTCATGTAAATATAAATTATTTCTTTCACCAACCACGCTTTTACTGATCTTTCTGGTCCGCTGAGGGTTTCTCTGTTGGGCACAAGACCACAATGGAATTTAGAAACACTGGTATCTCACCACCTGAAGATTTGTTTATCCTCCAGTAAAATGTACAGCTCTGGGATTAACAGTCCCCTAAAATGCCTAAAAAGTCCCCTAAAAATGTGATTTCTTTTTTTTCCTTTTTTTAAGAAAGCACCTTACAATTTTTAAGATTATCTTATGCAGTGATGAGAGAAGAAATGCTCTCCTGCCTAAACTTTGCACCACAAGAGTCTCTAAGGCAGCTCAGTCAAAAATGAAGCAAGAGGTCGTGTCTTTTGATTTCAGAGAAAAGTCCCTGTAGCTGTGATCCAAGAGGAAATGTATAATCATGCAACACTGCACAGTTGGGTTTGGTTGGAAAGGTAGAAAAGCATCTCTTATTCTTCTTTCCCGCTTGCCAAAATCTGGACTTGACGGATGTTTCTTGCTTATCCAAGAGGTGCTTTTAAAGGGACAACACCAGGTTTGGAAAACAGGGCTCAGTTACTTTCTCTTCCTGAATAGAGCTCAATCTGCATCTCCCAAAGTGTCTGCAAAATGACCTGGGTCAGGGATGCTCTTGTTTCTTTCTGCTGTAGCTGTTTCACCTTTCGTGGGGCCCTTAACCTTTCAGTGAACCCTTGGCTTACAACAGGCAAGAGTGCAAGTGGGTGAAGGATTTAGAAGAAAGAAAATGCTGTTACCTCGTGCCTGGCACTTTATTTGAGAAATGGGTGTTGGTACAAGAAATTATTGTGAGTTTTTCATTTTTTCCAAAAAGGCCCTTTGCTTTAATTCTCAGAAGTTAAAGATTGGTAGATCTATCTTAACTGATAGAGATGCCATAGCCAGGGTAGGAAAGGCAGTTGAATAAATTACATAATCTGAGCAAGCTGGAGCTTTATTGGACTAAGCAGTAGATTCCGCTTTAGTATTTAAACTGTAAATAAAAAGAAAAAAAAAAAAACACAAAAAAAAGGTTTCTTAATGGGACAGAAGAACCAGAGCCTGAAATATTCTATCATGTTTCACCTGTGAATTTAGAAGTGCATGACTTTTCCCCTCTTGATTAGTTACTTTTCTGAAGCTAAGTTATTAGCAAGTTGAAGTTCCTACTGTGAAATGGGTTCTTGTTTCTTTTGTTGAGTATGAGCCTTAGATATGTTATTTTGCTGTACTTACACGAGTTAACTGTGTGTAGTCCTTGAACTATTTAGTCTTATGAGAGGTATCTCTAAGAGTACACATACCTTTCTCTTGTGCTGTGTTCTTCCTCAGACCCATGGAAACTGCTTGAACTTCACAGCTTTTCTCATTCAAATGGAGTAATTCTCAATTCTAGGTGCAGTTATGAGGCCAGGCTCTGGGGAAAAATTCTTCTGAAGCCAAGTGCAAGGGCTACCACCAGCCCAGGAGTTTTGCATGAACGAGCACTTAATGATTGAATCCAATGGGATTATTCCTATGAATAAGAACTACAGACTCTGAACCCTGAGTACTTCATAGTAAGGACTTCATCTTTTGTATTCTGTGAAGTGCTGTTCATATCTATTGTCCTGTGGGGAAACAATATTCTGTTGTGATAGCCTGACCCTCCTTTGAACTGCCTATATGTTTGGTATATACTAAGTGCTCTGCAACTTGTCTATTGTTCTGCTTCCCAAATTCTTCCCAGCTGGGGACAAATTACCATTTTTAATCAGAAACTTCATTTGTTTATTTTTAATTCTTGCTGGTGGTTGTGTAAAGTGATCATGAACACTGCCTCAATTGTGCAGGAGAGTGATTTTTTTTTTTTGACTACAGTATTAAATGAAAGATTTGTTACATTCACAGTCTAGTATGCCAACTGGAAATTTGTTTTGCTTTGTTTGAGGGTTATTTTGGTTTGGGTTTTTTTTTTTTTTTTAGCCTCTCAGCTGTCACAGCTCCCCTTTCTTGTTTCTTACAGGCAACGTAAAAGAGAGTACACGCAGTTATACTAAATGTGCCTACAGAATGACAAATTTCTGTTATTCATGGAATTACTTCTGTTCACTGCCCATGAGTGGTCCTACCACCCTCAATTCTTCATTCTGCCATAGAAAAAATGTTTTGATATAACTGTAAACACCTATACAAATGAAACCATAATTGCCCTTTTTTATATTATCTGTTCATATGTCTTGTCAAACCTTCTTATTTTGCTTATGCCCGTCTCTGTAGTTTACTTTCTTCACAGTCTCTGCAGTGTCTTTACCTTGCTTGCTCACATTTGCTTCTACAGACTCAGATGGAACATTTTTACAGTGTGTGTTTCGTATCCCTCAATGACAGCCAGTGTTTTCATGACTTATGTATTCACTTTCCTGGTGAGGTATTCCACAATCATAACAAATTAAATGAGTGACATACAGTGTGCAGATACTTGTTTGCTCTTTGACTAGTTACAGAGAAACAGCTTGTGCTAGAAAAACAAAATATGTAATTCTGAATTATTGCAATATTGCCAAGCTAAAGGTGCCACAGTTTATTGAATTTTGATCCTGTTTCTGAATGCTGTAGTAAAAGTTGCCTATAAGCTTCTATTATCATTTCTAATTGACATTTGTGGAGAAGTTATTTTAAAAAGTTTGATTTGATCTAATGTGTAATTCATACTCCATCTCAATTAATAATACATACCTTTTTCAGGAAAAACTAAATGAAGGAACTCTTATGTGTTTTTTGAGCAACTGGAGGATTTGGGGTTTTGGGCTTTGGTTTTGGTGGGTTTTTAAATTTAAGTCCACAAATCAACATTATGTAACACTTGCCTTCATCCTAATCAGTATACTTGGTTCCAAGAAAGGAATTTCAAGTTTTGGAGTATACTTAGTCTTTCTGAATGGTCAGAAGGAAGCTTATAGCCAATTTCCTTTTTCTTATTTTATTTTCCTCTATATGGCTTTCTTTGCAATAAGAAAGCCTCCTCATGTCTCCCTGCTGATTGCTCCCCACCTTTTGCTGGCCGTGCCTTTAACTGGAATTCTTACCAACTTCATACAGCTGTAAAAATGAGGAATGGTATCATCTCCACAGGTTTCCTGCTATATAAATTTTAATTATAGAGGTTTAATTTCTGGAAGCTATATTTTGTGCCAGCAATCCTAGCTTTCAAGTCCACAAAGATAAGATTCCTTAGATGAGGGGGGTGCCATTCCTGCTACAGTGCTCCTGCAGATTATCAAAGGTGCAGCACACATAGGGCAAGAAATGCAGATTCTTGTCACATGTGGGTCCTTGCTCTTAAGATTGTTCTGGAGAACAAATCTCCTGCTCTTCAAGAAAACAGAGTCAACACATTGGAGCAGGATTAAGACAAAGTTTTACATGTCACAACATGGCAATAAAATTACTTTCAAATGGTGCAGAGGAGATTCATTTGGTTTATGTGAGGTAGATTAGGCAGACAAAAGAGATCCCAGATCCAAAGAAAGATAAGGAAAGGAAAGGGATCAATACAAATGCACATAGGAATTATTTGCTGTGAAAATGAGTCAAGGAGTGAGGTATGAGAGAGAAATACCATTTGGGGAGGTAAAAGTGATACCAGGGCTACACTGGATCCTTTTCTATTTGGATTTTTAACCTGCCTTTTGATTTAGAACAGTAATCCAGTTCCAGTATAGCACCTATAATGTTCCCTTTGTTCCTTTCTTCACCATCATATGTGGCTTTTTTATTTTTTTCCCTGCAGGCGATCTATCATTCATCAGCTTTCTTGCTGATGTTATTTGGCAATTCTTTTCTTTCAATGAGAATCTCCAAAAATGTGAATATTTATGAATATATCTTCGCGAGGAGAGAGAGAGAAGGGTCACAGACAGCAGTTGATTTATTTTAACAGGGCCAGTATTTGGCAACAAAATTTTTAAAAGAAATCCGAAAATATTATTAATTTGACATTATTTCTTGAGTTTTTTTCCTTTTTTTTTTCTTCTGTTCACATTAGGTGCCGCAATGTCTCCTCTTCAACAACTGAACTCCATCCTTCATGAGTTGCATCTCACTGCCTGTGCCAGAACAAGCTCTTCAGCTGCTTGTGGTTCCTCCCCTACTTGCATTACTTAAACAGTACCTTCAAGGCATACCAGACTGCTCTTGCATATCATCATGATTATTTTTTTTAAGTTTTCTGCACGTAAAACTGCAAGGTAATGGTGTCTTTCAGTACAGAATGGTAGTAGGGAGTGCAGAGAAATTAATTTCTTCTTATGTACCTTCAGAAAGTGGCTTGTATGCTTTAAAGTGTTGTCTGCGAATTTGGGGGTGAGGAAAACACTTAGGGTTCAGAAACTTAGGAACAGCAGTGGTGAAGCCTGTAACAAACGTGCAGTAAAATCATAGCAGAATAGAAATTTCAGCTTCCAAATCAACTGCTATACTTGTAATTTATGTGGAAATCAGACTTCTTTGGACTGAAATTCTGTTGTAAAACTCATCACTTCTGTGTGTTGCTGGAGCCAGTACATAAATCAGAGGATCACAGAGGATAAAGGGATGCCTTGCTTTGACAAAAAAATGAAGCTGGAACTGCTCTGACACTCTGCCTTATGGCCATGTTGTCATGTGATTTTCCACAGGTGAAATTCTTCTTGAAACCGGAGTTTATTTTAATATTTCTGGATTTTGCTTCTTTACCTAACTAACTACCTGTATTATTTTGGGCTGCATCCAGCAGGAGATTTTCTCACTGAGTTTGCAGTGTTCTCGAGTTTCATGTACCTGTGTCCAAAGCTGGGCTGCAGCTGAGGCTTTCACACTGCTGAGTACACATCTGAGTGTACTCCACGATGCATTTTTAATGTTAAGACTCCCCGATGATCAAAACAAAATTTTCCCTTATCTCTTTCCTTTCAAAGGAAGGTATTCTCAAGACACATTTAATGCATCATGCAGCGTACAACACGAATTGCTTTTTTTCTTTTATACAACCTGAGGAAACGCTTACACAATCCCATAACTTCCTTCTCTGCAATCCTGACCTTGCATGGGGGCACCTTCCCAGGATATGGTCCCACTGCAAAGGCATTTTGCATGTTCCTATTGTAATAAGGACTTCAGTTTTCTTGTGCTGGTTATAACTCTGGAAGGAAAACATATCTTGATTTCTCTCTTACATGAAGACAAAGTAGATACGTTTTCTGAAAATTCTAGGGAAACGTAATTTAAAAACAACACCTCTGAAATTCCTCTCACAAATGTTTTTTTTAAATTGTGTTTGATGGACTATCTTATGAAAAGGTCCATCCCCTTAAAAAAAAAAAGAAAAGGTGTTTAAATGACTTTGTGGTTAAAAGAGTCATCCCAGATTAAAAGTGTTGTATTCTAAGTATGATTATTGATATGTCTTAAAGCCCTTATTTTGATTCATATTTAGCTTTTCAACTTAATTTCTTTATCCAAATATTTATTCTAAATTCCTGGAATGGCAGCAGGAGAACAAAGGATTGCTCTATATTTGAAATCTTTTCCCCATGTTTATCATTTACCTGTGTGTAAGAAAAAAAGTCGGTTGATCAAAGATAGGATTAGCACTTGATTCCAGAAGGAATCTTCTTTTCTAGTTTAAAACAGGAGTTCGGAGTGTTACTTTAGTTCTTCTGGAATGCGAGGTGGCTTCCCAGCAACAAGAGAAACCTCTGTAGCTCAAAGCAGACAAAATGGTTAAATGTGGATAATTCAGAGACATTTTGAGTTAACCCTAAACTAAAGTTCATATTCATATTGTGTGTGTGATCCTGCCCTTCATTTTTGCTTTCTCTCAATCCGTTTGTTCAGAGAACCAGCTGTCTGTGCCTTTTTCCCTGAATGTGGGTGTATTTCTGTTTTGTTGGATTCAAGGAATCTGTAGTGACACATGATGCCCTGAGCTGAAGAGTGTGTCTGTGTGTACTTTTGTTTCACTTCGCACAATCCTCTATTTACAGTGCCTGGCAGTATTTCAGAAGTGATATCTATTTCTTTTAAAAGAGTTATCCTTGGTGAGGGATGTTTACATCTGCCAGCAAAATGAGGTACCACTGTAACTTCTCAGTTGTTCAAATACAGTCTTCTTAAGAAATTTATTTAGCAAAGGGTGACTAAAGTGATAGATTACAAGGTGCTCTATGTAGGTGGCAAACACCTGTTCAGGAAAAAGTGTAATCTTAGAAATATGGATTGACTGACAAACTTTTGCCACAACCTCACCAATAGTTCTTTTTAATATCAGTACTAAAATCACAATATCTTGTCACAGCATGTGTTCACTGCAAGGTGATGTAACCAGGTTCATCTTGAGACAGCATAGTGCATGAACATAAATAAAACGTATTTGAATTGTGCTGTTTTATTCCTGATGAAAATATCATGGGTTTCAAATTCACTGTTTTTTTCAATCCTTGGCATAAAAAATAAAAAGGCAGTTCATATTTTTTTCTCATCCTAGAGTTGCAGCTCTAATCCCAACACAGTGAGGCCCTCATACTTAAACACCTGACTTCATGCTGAGCAGTCCTGCTGACTTCAACAAAGTCTTGCTTAAAGCTACATATATTTGTGCGTATTTGGGGCTAGGTTTAACTCATTAACATGTGACCTACTTTACAGAAGAGCATGCTTTATGAATTTTTCACCAATATTCATGTCTACTTTCTCTCTCCTTGCCAAGGTAAGCATTAATGTAATTAACATTGATAAATTCAACACACTTGTATGGGTGGTTTCCACCTGAAGAGATGATGAATCTCAAAGCTCAGGTCCTTCTCTGGAAGCTCAAACTTTGCACAAATTACTGTATATCATTCAATAAAATAGCCCTTAGATGGAATGAATCCCTAGAAATCATAATTACTATGCTCAGAGGATGTGCTTTTTCAAGGAATACTGAGGGAAGATGAGAAATGCTCTGGTTTTGTTGCGTGCAAACAGGGCTGTGCTGGTAAAAATCACATATGTATGAGTTTATAGTGAGCAAAATTTGATGTGCTTGAAATTGGTTGAAATTTCCATAGTTTTAAAGATTTGGCCCATAAAGCAGGCAAGGAAGAGACACAATAACTTTGGTGAATTTATTATTCATGTTGAGTTTATGACCTTGAACCTCTTGCAGAGTTCACACAACATTAATATATATATATGATATCTATTTGACTTATAGTAGTAACAATAACTATTGTCTTTTTAATTCTTTGCATTCAAATTCATAAGAAAGTTGATAACGTGGCATTGGCACGCCTTATCTTATTCTCATAAGGGCTTTACCTTTTTGAAAAAATTGACTGTAAAACACTTACTTACCTCTGTGCCTGTTGCGTTATTGGTCTTGTAAGAATCCAGATTTTGAAGATAAGCTCCTTAGCAAGACCCCAGAAGAGCAACTAGATGCCCTAATGAAATGTGTTACTTCACAAAGTCAACCCAGATATTAATTTGGATCAAAATTTATAAAACAACAGAGAATAAGTAGAGCTGGCAAGGATTTCAGGTTTTCCATTTTTATTTCAAATTTCTTGAAAATAAAAATGTGATAGTACCTTAACATTAAAGAAAAAATCCAAATCCATCTTATTTTAAAGTACATTGAAGCTTTAAATTATAGATTTTGTTTTGCTTACATTCCTAAAAGGTTTTAGTACTAAATGAGTATTTCTAAAAATGACAACGCCCTGATTTCAGCATGATGAAATGCTTCTATTTTTAAAAATCTGTACATTTATCTGCACTTTTCAATTCAGCTACACAACACTTCATAGCGGAGAAATATGTTCCAGAAAATAACGGAAGTGAGACCAGACATGATTGGAAAAAAATTTATAGTGAGTTTTTATGTGGGATACAAGGGAGATTGGAAAAAAAAAAAAAAACCAGATGTAACAGCCTGCTGAGCATTAAGAGGCAGAAAGAGAAATATTCAAGGTATAATTTTAGTGTATTGTGCATTCACAGTATTTATCTCTGCTATAAATCACGTCAGATTATTTGGATTTTCACACAACATAGGAACAGGTTTTGGGGTTTTTTGTTGTTTTGGTTTGTTTTTGGTGTTTGTTTGGTTTGGTTTGGTTTGGTTTCGGGGGTTTTTTTGGTTTTTTGGGTTGTTTTTTTAATTTTCAACAGTTCTGTTTGGGCTACTACGCCTCTTGCATCCAGACCAGTAGTCCAGTCTTTTAGGCTATGCTTGCACTGTCAACTTTGGCAGCATTTTAATATACACTTGTGCTTCTTTGCCAGAGCTGGTGGGGAAATAGGGAAACTGGAAACATTAAGGCTCCCCTATGTCATGAAACACTAACACGGCAAAGCAGAAGTTTCATTGTTTTGAATTTATTTATAAATGTTACTTGCAGAAACCTCCCCTCGCATCTTTTAACTCCAATCTTGTTTGAGTTTATTACTGATGACTGAAGCAGCCTCTAAAACTCTGTAGTCTCTAAAATCAAGAAGAATCTAACAAAGATATAAAAGCAATGCAATTTTCTTTCTAATTCATCATATTTCCTGATTTCCTAAAAACCATATCTGTTCTTCATTTTGCAGTAACTTCAAGGGTCACAGAGGGGATCTGATAATCTGAATCATCTTTTCTGACCTTTTACTGGAGAGTTCTGTAACTTAAACACTAAAATAGGCTTGAGTGAGACTGTATGAATGACTGTGGAAAGACCAGAAGGGGCCACTCAGGAATGGCACAGCTGGGCAACATCTACATTAGGAGGTTATGAAGATGTGGGTGCATTTCCATGCAGCTTCTCAGCACCTCCAGGATTAGGAAGAAGGCAGCTTGCTCAAAAGACACAAGTCTCAGAAAGCAGCAGTAAGAAGGTGAGACATGACTGAAGTTTTATCACACCCAGATAAGAGATGAAACAGTAAACACATGATAGTGACTCATGGAGGTGAAATACTCCAGAGAGGCAAAACGTCCTGATCACCATCTGCTCTGAAAGAGTGAAAAAGGCACATCTATAACCAGCACATGATCACTAACTTCAAAATACTCCAGAAGACATAATAAAATCTTGATAGTCACCACCTCTCCTCTTCCTAATTAAACCATGGCAACTACTTTCCCTCTCAGCCATCATCCCAAGGAAACCTAACCATCAGGACCACTTGAACACATGCCTACTGGTGAGTAAGTCTGTGGGTTACAACAATTTTATTCTAAAATAAAATCACCCTTGCTACCAGAGAGACGCATATGGGGTTTTGCTGCTCGGTTGCTACAAGTCCAAAATCTTATTTGCTTTCAAATTATTGAAGGCCAAAGGTACAGTTAGCAGCAACACACTCCTTATGACCCTGGAAAATGCAAAATGCCCAAGATGTCTCTGTATTAGAGACTGCAAGGTCTCCATCTGCCTGGCACAGAAGTCTGAGTCCACTTGAGGCTGAGTAGCTTCATGCTGAGCTCCTAATGCCTAAATCCTATGAGAATAGGCACTTTAGACAACTCTTTGATCATACAGCAAAACTGCAAAAAAAGGATTGAGAGTTGAAATTTCCCTTCCTTGCATTTCCTTTACCTTTTAAATATAATAACTGAGCTTTTAGAGCAGTAACTTTAATGTTAAGGGAACAAAATTTGGTGTCTTGCTGTTCACTAGTCTGCCTTATCAACCATGTTGTAAGTTTGATTTTTTGCGTTGTTGACAAAATTAGCACACCAAGAGAAAGAATTAAAATCAAATGTGCATGAACTGATATGGTATGGTGGAGTTCTCTAGCTCCCATGGGATCCCGTAATAGTATTTGTATTTTATTCATAGGTTACTGAATATAAATATCTTCAAAAGGCACTGGAGCAGAGAATGAAAATCAGGTACCTTCAATTTCCTGGTGAATTCCTTGATATTCTTACCCACACCTTTTCTGCCCCAAAGATACACTCTATCAATTTTGCAAAAAACATAATCAAAAGAATCTGAGTGTTTTCTATGAAGTCTGGAATAGCAGAGTAAGGCACTTCATTTTCAGGCTGGAAATGGGAGTTTGAAACTGCTCACTTAAAACAAAGGAATTAAACCTTAACTCCCATATAAAGGCTGAGTGTCATGAAGAAGTGGATTAAAAACATTAAGATTATTTCACAGTAAACATTATTTCTTGAGACAGAATTTGGTTGGTAATACAATCCCTTGTAGGGAAAGGCTTGGCTGCTTTTCTCTGAGCAACAAGCTCGGAATGAAGGGACCTTAATGGCTTAAAGGATGTTTAACCTGTCTCACATTTCACAGCATTACCTAGAACTTAAAATGCCAGTCCAGCAACACTTGCTGCCTGGGTTGGTACCTTCAAATCCACAGTTGGAGCACAATTTATATGAGAATACATGTTAAAAGTAGGATCTCATTATTCAACAGATCTTTCTTCATGCAACTCGTTGCAGCTGCTTGCTGTTGAGACAAAAGTGATGTCAAGCTTTTTCGTGCAAGTTCATGGGCTGGGTTTTTTCCCACTCCTCTGTGCTGCTCCTTTCTCCTGGGACAATGCTGAATACTGTCCTGCCTTATGTCTTGAGCAGAGTTTCTGGTCACATTCAAGACTAACCCAATCGCAACAGAAGACAAGCTGATACTTTTTCTTAGGGTCCTTCCTGAGTGCAAATCCTGAAGTTACTCTGGTTTCAGATTCCAGATCAAGGAGTTTGTGGGATTTTGGCTGAATTTGGTTAAATTTTTTAAATTTGCTTTTAGCTTGATTAATGGTATTGTAAACAGCATTCATTTACCTCCCAGTCCTCATCACGTTGGATGCTGGAAAACAGTATGAATTCTTTGTGAAGCAAAGATTCAAATTAAAGATTTACTTGAAAGACACCTTTAAGCAAACTGCAAAACCCCCTAAACAACTGAATCCCTACTTCTTCTCTTGGGCAAACAAGAGCATAAATGAGGATCCCAAGTTATTCACTTTCTTGGAGTTCAGATGAATTTGAAATGCAGCAATCAATAAGCTGATTTGCATGTCAACCAACACCTTTTGTACCGACAGTTTCCCGTTAGGACCTTATTTATTTTAGCCTTTTCTCTGCTAAAAGCTGCTCCCACCACCGTGTCCTGAGGCTGGGAAGGCTCTCACCAGGGAGTGGGATCCCTGCTGCTCAGCAGGGTTTGTGCTCTGCCTGGTGGGGTGGGTCGACAGAGGAGCCTCACCACCTGGTGTCGGTTCTGCTCAGCAGATTTTGTATCTCTGTTTACACTCCGCTCAGCTATAATTGACAGTTCTGTCATCGTTTCTTCACCATCTTTGGGTGTATTGTTGTAGCTGAATACATACTATAGATGGGAAGAATCCTTGCTCATCACAGCTGTCGCTTTCCTCTTCTTCAGTTCTTCTTGTTCTTTTTTTCCTACGCTTTGAGCAGTGTAAGTCATGGTGCTTATATTGCATATGCATTGACAGATTTTTTGACTGACATGCAAATTAATTCAGAGGAAGAGAAAAAGAACATTTTTGTTCCTGACACTTCTTTATTTTTATCTTTGTGTGCCATCTTTGACAGGCTTTAAAATCTTACTCGTATTTAAAAAGTAACTTTAAATAAAGAGCAATTTGTTATATCAGAACTGTGCTGCTACTGTATCTTGCTTTCCAATTTGTTCAAGTCCACACTAAGAAAAGATTCTCAATGATATGATTCTGACACTAAACAAGATCTCTGGAGTTCCAGTAAATATATTGTCTTTTTTTTTTTTTTTAATCTGCTTGAGGGAGATTTTACAATGCTCCTGGGCAAGGAATTTTCCTCTAGTGCCCTTTACCATGCTCCTTCAGGACTGCACATGCTGAACCCTGAGAAATATTTGTAATGTCTAAAATTAAAGAGGATGGGCCCAGAAAGGGCCATAACTGAGAACAGAAAACACATTCTCATTAATCAAGAATAACAGCAAGCAGATCTATTGTCTCAGTATCTGTAATGGATCAGCTACTGCAATATGAGACTCTTGAATTTTAAACCTTATTTATTGGGTCTCAAATGACTGCTTCTGGCTTTCATTTTCCAGTTCAACTGGTCTCCTAGTAATTTTACTTTCTTTCAAGAAAACAAAGGGTTTATTTGCTTTTGCCTTTTTATGTTTACTTACATTGGGATTAAAATTACCTGTGACCTGCCACCTCCCCAGAACATCAGCCTTGGAACAAATCTGTGAATTCTGAGGAAACAGAAAAGCAATTTTATAGAGAGGAAATTGCCTTCATATTTATAGGAGATGAATTATAATCTTGTGTGGGATTTTTTTTGCTAAAAGATCACAATTCTGCAGTAGAGTAGCGACTTCAATTTTTCCTCCTGTGGTAGGAAATTGTTGGATGCCTTTTCTCATTTCCTGTTGGGGCACGGTCAACTCTGAGACCAGTGCTACCCACTGGCTACCCAGTGTTGTCCAACCCAAGGGTTCAAATGCATTGCAGGAATTTCTCTGTTACGTGTCAGTGGTTTTCAGGGAGGAAAACAGAATCTACTGATTGGAGAGTAAGGCATGTGAGGAGAAAAAGAACAGTGACAGGGAAAGAAAACCTAAGTGTAGGAACATAGGTACTGAAGAAATAGAAATGCCATTCAGAGAAGAGCTATGGGAAAAGAAAATAAAAGTATAAAATTAATCCTAGTTCTTTATTGTCATTGCTCGTGTCTTTTTCCCCATTTCCCCAAAATATAGTTCCTTCTAAGACAGAATATTCTGTAATGCAGGAATATGTCATAGGCATTTTGGAAGGAAGTTTTCTTTTTGCAGTAAAATTTTTAGAATAACACATGATTTGATGCAAAAGACTAATAACTGATTTTTTGTTCTTCTTGTAGAGGTTTTTCAGTCCATTGTGTTCTCTTGGCTGGTGCCTTGAATTTAGCTGAAAGCTGTGTTAGTCAGTGCATGTGAGGCTCTTAGCCGGAGAGGAAAACTCCTACAAACAACTTGAAGAGCGAGTTTTCATTACAATCTGGGCACTTTAAAATTCCTTGCACTCCACAAGCTTCGTTGTGCTTGATTTGTGCTCCTGAACAGATAAAGGAGGAGGAACAACTTTGGAAAATTCAGCCCTTTGAGAGCCAATGACAAGCCTTGGTTTTTTTGGGTTTTTTTTGGGTTTTTTTTGTTTTTGTTTGTTTTTTTTTTGGGTTTTTTTTGTTTTTTTTTTTTTTTTAATTTTATAGTCGGTTTTTGACCTTGAGCCCATGGAGAGTTTTAAATGTCCAAGTGCCACAAGATGTAAGAAATAATGGGGCAGAATAGTGATCATGGGCGGCAATTAGTCACTGATCAGCTCTTTTTAGTGGCTTGTTTAGAATGATGCTTTCTTTCTACCCACAAAGTGGGAGTAAGAATTTAAATCTTTTTCTTGTCTACTGGTTAATAGGTGTCTTAGAATGAATTTACAGTGACAGGTTCTTGTATCAATAATGAGTGTAAGTAATGAAAAACCAATAAAGTTTATCAGCGTGGAGAATTTTATGTTTGCTTTCTACCATTTACCTTGTTTGCATTTCAGAGAAGCTATAGATTCTTTCCTACTGTGTTTCCTCTGATGCTAGTATTGTAATTTTAAGCAAAGTTCCAGATACTGCTGCAGTTATGAAAAGCAGATATTGAATTACTGGGGTCAAAGCTAAGTATGGAGCAATTTTGTTAAAAAGAGGCTAAAGCAAAGTTTTTTCTTTAAAGGTAAAAAACCCGAGGCCAAATGCTGACTTGAAAATGAGCCTGTGAATTGTGCCGATTAACTACCCTGCTTTAGAGTACTTCTTTTTGCTTGACATAAGAGATAAGTTTCTTTTTCAGTAAACTTATAAAAATGAAGTTTTTTACTAACCTTGCTCCATCTCAGAACACTTATTTTTGAATTATTCATTTGAAGGTTGCTTGCTATGGAGAGATCACAGCTCCCACCATGTTCATTTGTCTGACTTCTTTCCTGCCCTCCCTGAATGTGCCTGTAATTCATCACTGCTCTCTTTATTTCTGAGGTCCATAGGAATGAACACCTTTTAAACAAATAAATAGTTGTGCCTTTTCCTTTCTTGTCACCTTCTCAGTATTTTCTCTTAAAGTTTTTGTTACCAACTTTAGGGCATTTTGGAAAGCCTGGGGAGGGGAGGAGGTGGTTGTTTCCAGGAGATCATGGTTTGGTTTTTTTCTGAGGGAGCTCCTTTCGGCAGGACACCAGACAATCTCCTTTCCTTTGCACCAACTCATCTCCTGCCCCAGACTTGGAGAAGCTTTGAAAAATGAGAATATTGTGCTTGAGGCAGAGACAACAACTTGAACTGTGTGGTGCTACGAACATGTGCCTTGTTGCCTTTGCCTGCCAAGACCAATTCTGCAACTCAGCTGCCACTGGTTTTAGCAGCACAGAGCGGGACCTGAGTCCCATCTTTAAGCAAAGTCCAGAGGAGGTGAAAGAGGTCATTACACCCTGGATGTCTTTTCATAACAAGATTTTTGAGACGGATGCTTATTATTTTCTGCCTCAAACACATCAGTTAGAATATTTTGACTGAATCCTTGGAAAATAAGTAAAAAACTGATGGGCCACACTATAGGTAGTATCTGGCTGGGTTCAGTAGTGACATTTTCCTCAACAGTGAAGATGCAATCATGAGAAAAGACGTTTGGAAAAGTATTGTTGGTAAAGCAGTATACTGGGTGTGGTGATTTAGTTTTTATTTAATCGGTGTGTTTTTCCATTCATCCAATACTTAGGGAACATTCTCATTAACAGCCACCTGTGTAAAAGACTTCTTTGACCCTCTCAGTTTATGTTTCTGTTATGCTGAGTACTCCTTAGCAGATGTGTCCCTTGGATAAGCAGAGTTCCAGGGCATCTTTTTAAATTCTGAATGATCTACTTTGAATACCAGTTTATTTTGCAGAATATGGGGGGAATAATTTCTTTTCAAGAAAAGTTATCACTATCACTGAATTGTGAAATAAGATTACTGGTAAATCGTAATTTTTCAGCGCAGCTGATGGAAGAAATAAATCCATCTAGGCACATCTAAGCAAAGTATTTACAGCTCACTTAAACAGCCTTTCTAACTCATATTTCCTGTATAAATCAGTCTTGTTTGTGACCTTGGAAATACATCAGAATTACAAAAATAACTAAATTGCTTTCTGCCAACTCAAGCTGAGGTTCTTTTAACTTACCATTGCCTTCAATTTCACAGAAAATGTCCTCTCTGATTAAATACAATTTTAACATTACAAAATGCTTTAGGGGAAAAAAAAAAGGCTAAGTCTATAGTTAAAATGATACCTTCAGACTACCAATCTGAATTTTTACTACCATCTGTGAGTTGGACCACAACACACTGCAAATATCTGTTGACATGTAATCTCAGAGAGAAGTCTGGCTTCAAGTTTGTAGTTATAAATTCCTTTTAAATTCTTTTAAAAACCATTGCATTTGAAATGCCCTTCTTTTAAGTTAAGATATATCCCCATAGGAATCTCCTAACACTTCACTGGAGGTTTTTTCTCCCTGGGCCAAAAGGCCAAGACAGCTAACCCTCTTTTTGTTCCCTATCTCTTTTGAGGCTAACCTAGACTGCCTGCTGTTTCTTTTGAAAGTTCACCGTGCAAGTCCTGACCCAAATGCTTATGGCAGCTTGTCCTCTGCCTTGTAGTTTCTCAGGCACAGACAGCACAACTGTCATAATCCTTTGGACTTTACCAATGTCAATATATTGATGTTAGGAAAAGATCAGGCTGGGATATTTTGGTCACTTTTCCTTTTGTCTGGGCAATGTCCAGCCATGGTAAAATGTAAGTTGATGACAAGGGAAGTTTTTGGTGTTTAAGGGTGGAGCACTGATAAAAAAGCAAACCAAATAAAACCAAAGCAGCTGATGAGGAAATACAAGGCTCAAATATCCTTGGTTGGTTTTGGTAATTTGTGTGAAAGAAGTTCAGATCTAAGAGGAACATTGACGTTACCACATTCTCATTAGAGTCTTCCTTCTTTTGAGGGAAGAAATGAACGAAATTTCTTCTGAACTAGAAACTGCAATTTCAGCTGGCTCTGCAGGCAGTGAAATTCCAGTTTCATCACATAGTAGTAATGTATTCATGCATGAAGTCTTGTGAACAACCATAGTTTTACCAAAAGCCTGCCCTCTGGAATGAGAAGTTAGCATGCCTTTACATTCTGTACACTCTTTTGTCCATTTCCTTTCCATGCACAAAATCATACCCGAAGTTTCAATTCTGGCCACAGCCTTTAAAAGAAAACACTTCACATTTAATCTGTGGAGATGTTCATTACTAAAAGCTCAGAAGATTCCACCTACATTGAACAACCAATTCTTATTACTGCTGGTATGACAAGATTAGCACCTAAGAAATTAAAAATTTAAGTGAGGAAAGGCAACCAGGCAGAGAGATAGTAAAGAAGACAAAAAAAAAAAAAAAAAGGCAGAGGCTGAAAACTGAAGTCATAAACTCTTTGAAAGCTACAGGGAAGATTTCCAACTTCAATACTTTACAAATATTATGTTTGTTTATTGTGTTGGGGAAAAAGATTGTGGGAGATTTTAATTGCAATTATTGTTATATTTGTAATACAACAGCAATTCTACACAAAATCTATGACACAGCATAGACTTCTATCCTGAAAGTTTCCCCAAAGAAGAGAAGAAGGCACTTTCAGAGTTTCCCACGACGACTGAAAGGTCCCAGCCTTCTGCTGGAGGTTCTCACTCTCACAGGGTAAGGGACAGTGTGGGACACTGCTTTTGTGGGCTGAGGGGATACCAGATGCTCGCTGCCCAGGGGGTTGAGGAGGTGGGTACTGTTTCCAGCCCTCTGAAATGCCACAAGACCTATCTGCAGTCCCTGGTCTTGCCACCTCTTTTCATCAAGGTGAACTAAATAGAGTCTCTAAGCATGGGGATCCGTGTCTTATTTCTGCCTGAAGGTATTAAAAACACAATCTGATTCTGCAGTTACCTTTATAATTAAAGGTCAGTGCAACTTTATAGCCTTCAAAAATGTACCCCTGATTTACAGGAAAACATAAAAGTCAGAGGAGAATTGGCTCATGTAATTTAAAGATCATTATTGTCATTCTCTTTGAAATAATACTTCCACATTGGAACCGAAGTTTCATTACTCACTGTGATTTGTACTTTTAAAAAATTGGAGATGGACAATATTTTTTTCAGGCCTCAACCTTTAGCTAGAATGAATTATGGTAATTGTTGTAAACAGAGTATATTAATGTTAGCAAAGAAAAGATGGCAACAAATTAGAAGTAGAGCTCTGCCACAAAAACATTCAAGAAAGAAAAATTTATGGACGATAAGGGAAAACATTAGACTGGTGAATATCATTATGATTATAAGGCTTTCTGTTTAAAATAATATATCTATAATTTTTAAAAACAAAACAGAACTTAATATTGGCTTTGACAAAGCAAGAACGTGGATGCAGATGAAGATAGTGGAGCTTGAAGGGGTAGTTTGGACAAGAGAGTATTGGAAGATTTACATGTAGGGTTTTGTATTCATGGACATCATTTAGCTGAAGAAAAGAACTGAACTATGCAGGCTTTGGTTTCCCCTTCCCTCCTCCCAAAAAACTCAACAAGAACAAGGAGATTTTCTCTCCTTTTACCTACAGTAAAGATTTAGCAAACACTGTAAGTTGTTCATTTACACTCCCTGCAGCCTTAAGAATCAGAATTTGAAAGGGACTCAAAAGAAAACACAACCAAGTTCGGCACAAGCATTAAGCTTCTGATTATTTGTACAGTGAGCAGAGACATTTTCCTTTCTCTAAGTATTTAATTTTTTTAACTAGGAAAGGAATAGTAGCTATGGAAGAACTTGGACTTGGTATTGTTAGTTGCCTTCCAACAGGTAAAAAAGATTCCAAAGGAAATCACAAGTTTTCCTGGATAGATCTAAAAGGATCTAAAGTAATGAATCTCAGCCGAATTAAATCAGAAGTCTTTTATCCAGTCTATTTTCTTGTATGTCTAAGGAAATGGCAAATCTTTGAACAGCGAGATAAGAAAAGGTGGTGGCAAGTGAACAACTGATTCTTTCCCGAATTTGTTACAGCTGCTTTCTCCCCTTTCCTGGAGCAGTGCTATTCAAAGCCAATTTAAATGACTTGGACAGACTCATCACAATGTAAAAGCGATTTTTCTTACCTTCTTTTCTCTGTGACTAACTTACTGGGCAGAAAGGAAGCTGACAGGAGGAAATATGAAGAGGACAGAGGCTACTGCTGCATCCTTGTCTTAGTTAGTGTTTCAGGTGCTGGTGTTAGCAGAAAAATTTACAATCTGCTTTTACTTTCCATTTGCAAATGGAACACACTAGAGAGATAGTAAAAGTCAGGGCTTCCAGCCATTTGAGCAACCCTGGATATGAATTAGCTACTCATAGGGAAATCCTCTGTTTCTACATATACATGTATTTCTGATTTTACACTTATGCATATATTTATATTGAGTTCTTGTCTTTCTTATAGATATTTAATGCAGATTTCTGACTGATACTTTAATTAAAAAATTAATATCTTTGCTAATGCTTTTACAGGTGATATCTAAGCCTTTTGTTTATTTCATCAAAATACAATGCAGTTCTATAACTTGCAACTTTATAACTTATGCATTTATAACAATATCAAATTTCTGCTCTAGGTTCTGAATGTGTTTTTGTCACAAATATCTTTCTTCTTTGAAAATTATTGTCATTAGCCTCATTTTTAAATGGGGAAAATGTGTGTGGGGATTCAACAATGCTCATTATATTATTTGTTCTTTTTTCATTAAAATCAAAGTGGCATATCCAGGTGATTTTTTTCACCAACCTGCACATTCTGGTCACATTCATTATTTTTCACATGGCTAGGCAAATCTCACAAGATAGAAGCAGATGGTGACAGCTTCCTCATACCATCAAATCAAATTGAGATAGCAAAAATAAACATTGGTCCCAAGCTTAGAAACTAGGTGAACAGTCTGCCTCCTGGAAAGCTGTGCCAATTTTTTAGAAACTGTGGGCAAAATAATGTTGATTAAGAAATAACCATGAACCTCCAAAAAGAATTCTTAGGAGAATACTGAAGATACGAGACCACCTAACACTTAGTGCTCTATATCTAGATGGGGTTTGTTTGAAAAGTGTGAGTATTCTCCCTCCAGCCTTTGTGTTGAGAACGTGCTCTGATCAATAATTCAGTGTCACCTGAGGTTCACTGTTTGAAATTCAAGAACTACAGGTAATATTTGCACTGTTTCTTCAACCCCTCTGTGGAACAATAAAAAGTTGTAAAATATGCAGTAAAAATATTGCTGCTATAGGATGAAAATCTGTGTAGTAAATATCATCCAGGTTCACTGTCTTAATAGCGACATCAAAATCCGGTTCTGCATTTTTCTGCTCCTATTAATTTCTTCTGTGTGTCAATTTTTTTTCACCACTCAGAAAGCTTTGCTCCATGGTACATGGCAAACAACTGTAGGAGGAAAACCAAATACTTTGGGGATAACAGATGTGCATTAGATAGCATCAGCCTAAGTTATACTCCTGATTTTGAGCATAAAGTATAAGAAATAAACATTTTCACTGATTTAGGACTTGGATCATGTTTGCAAGTAGGAAATGCTTGTCTGGTCAAAAGATTGAGGGCACTAGATTCTTTCAATTATATTATTACCAAACTTCTAAACATTGGTCAAATCTCTCATTCTCAAATAACAAAACAAACCAAACACCTCTCAACTTTAAAAGAAAAAGCAACTTTTTTTCCATATGTAACATTTCCATTTCAGATGATTAGCTTTGTTAAATTTATATGCATCAGGAACTTGGATATATTGCTGACAGAAAAGTAAGGCAACACACCAAAAAGTGGTGCTATTTCTATATTACAAAAGTGTTGCCTTCGACAGAAGAATATCAATAATGTGTAAATATATAAATAAAAATACCTGTAGCATTAATGCTTTTATGAGAGAGTTAAAGTCTGTGGAGCACTGGAAAGGGAGAGGTTTTATGAGAAGTAGGCTGGGACAATAAAATAGCATTTGCACGATCATACATTTTATAAATATCATATTTTATAGATAGGGAGAATAACACAATTCAGGAAGAAGGCTTTAGCAGTCCCTCTCATTTGGAATGTTCACTTTTTATCTTCTAGAGGGTGACTTATCCTGGAAAAACCATGTTACACAACCCAATATGTGTTTTGATAATTCATCACAAAGTAAATGTTATGAAAAATTAATTTGATGAAAAGATACCATTGAAAATATCACAGCAAAAATGAAAAGTGTTATGATTAACAGAGTTCTAGGGTAGTCAAAGGCAGGTTGTATTTTAGATTTTTGTTTTGCCTTGTACCTAACTAAGTTGTATCTAAGTTGCCATCTAAACTTTAGATGGCAAATTGTTTAACCACTAACAGGGTGTGTCTTAGATGTGCTAACCCAGGACTGAGGGAAAGAAAATCCTATTGTGTCAATGGATAATACTTACAAATATTATATAAAATATTAACAATAATAATAATACTTTGGTACTGTGTCCATGCATGTGGAAATGTCAGTCTTACAGTGATTCTTCTTGTCCTTCAATTAAATCCTCCTGTAATTCTGAGGATGTGAGAGAAGCAAAAAAGGTTGCTGTTAACTTCACGCCTAGGTCCATAATCTCGTTGGGGTAATGGGGGAATTCACTGCCTGATCTTCAGTTTTGTGCTGCCTGAGGAATTTGGAAACGTAGGATCACATCAGTTTAGGTATGTATTTTAGATTCAATTTTTTTCCTTTGTAATCCCAAATGATGTTAACATTTTTATTTTAATAATAACAAACTATTTTCAACAGCCTCAATGTATGTATCAGCAAGCTTTTAAAAAAATGCTATAATCCATGTGCCATGGGCTATGAAATGTGTTAATTTTCCTGCTTACTGCTGCTATACTTTTTCTTCTATTTATTGCATTGATTTTAAGTCACCAGGCAATATATAGCATGGATTTCCACCTACTTCCTTGCTCATGTCAAGGATCTCTTAGACATTTGACTGCATTTTTGAGATCCCTCTTTTTATCCTTTCTCATCATTCCCCATCTTTTCCCTACATTGTCCTTTTCCTCATGTCTTGTTTTACCTGAAGGGATATGCTGAAGAGGATCGGTAAAAATTTGGGATTTTTTCTTCCACCTCTGTCTTGAATCTATTTCTCCTCATTTTAAAAATAGGAAATTTCTTCCAAGCCCTACAGGGATAGAACTGCAACGGCATTTACCTTGTCAGATATTTTTCCCAACTCCAAGTTGCCTTCTAGTCCTCAGACAGAGTGGTCTTTTGCTCCAGGGGACAAAGCTAAGCCACTAACTAATCTTGATCTCAGAATTGTGGAATTCTTATTTTCAATTTATCTGAAAAGTAGTCAGAAATAATAAAATGAAGGGAAAAGATGATTTCTGTATACTTCAATGGATACTTTATTGCTGAAAATGTGGGGCGTACATAATCAAATATTTAACAAAGGACCTTGAACTTTGATTTTAATATGAATTTCCTCCCAGACTTCATTACACAGTGCTCTGACATTTAAATAAATTTAAATTTATTTACCACAAGATGTGTAGCAAGAAGACAGCATATGTCCACTAATTTAACAATATTTCTGACAAGTTCATAGTATCTCCCTCATTAGAGCCATTTCTTCCTTACAGAAATATTCTCCCAGGACTCCTTTCAGCAGGAGTGTTTTGGTGCAAAGGCTCCTCCTGCAAATGTTCACAAAGTACTAACATGACATTTCAATAGTATTAAAACCTGTTCAAGTTTACTTGCCAACTTGTGCCCTATTTGCAAGTAAAATATGCCTTCCTTTCTAATCATCTGCTGCTTTAAATGATCATTTCCCATTCGTTTAATAATATATGCCAAGTGCCTTCCAAACATGTTTTATCCTTAGACTATCCTTAGACTATCCTTAGACTCTCATCATCATCATTTGTAGTAGCAGTGCCCCTCTCAAAAGAAATGAACAACATAAGGAACTCCAAACGTCTAGGTGGCAGTTCACGTTGTAAAAGATACAAAATGTCTGTAGCAAGACCTATCTAAAAAACACCAATACATTTTTAAAAAACAACGAAAAGTGGAAAGCAGCTGGAGGAGCATTTGGGCAATTTTGATCAATCAACGATTGTTTTAAAAAATTTCTATTATTTGTGAATTAAAGAATCTGAAATATGTTACCATAGGGATGACACTGGAAAAGTAGTATCAGTTTCTAAATTCTAATTGGAACATTCAATCCTGATTCCATAGAAATAAGTGTGTGTTACACCAGTCAAGAAGGAATTGCTAATTTTGGTTGGAGTGTCAGAAAGGTACATCCGTAAAGGGAAAGAAAGAGTTATTTGCGTTTGCAAACATTTTTTGAGTCAAGTTTAATTTTGTGAGTAAAAATATTTCCACTGTTATTTGAGAGAGATTTAGATAATCTAGCAACAGGAGAACAAGTTAGGACAATCTTCTCCAAATAGCTTATGAGACCAGCTTGTGGAAAATGTTCAAGATGAATCTGGGAGAAGAGATATTTTTAATATCTTTGCAACAGTGCAGCTATGTAGCAGAAAAAGGTATGACATAAATAAAACAAACTAAAATGAAATGAAATTAAAATAAAAAACAAGTATGAAATAAGATGAAAACTAATAGAAATTAGGTCAATAATCTTAATATTTTAATACTCTCTCTCATGTCCAACACTTTTAATAGCATATTACTTAACTCTGGGCCTAGTCATATATTTTATGTTTATGTCATATGTGTACATATAACTGTCATAATCAGAGATGAAACTTGCAAACTGGAGAAGAGATTTATTTTTTTTCTCTACATGCCTTAATTGTGTCTAATGTCCATGACACAGAAAAACTAGTGTTACCTTTGCACTTGATAATTTAAGGTACAGTTTGAGGGATTATTTTTAATGTGTTTGTTCTTTGTGAATACTGGTACCTCATTCTTGAGGATTTTTCAATTTTCTGTTTTAGAAAATGTATGATAGAATAGAATTACTTCATAACACTCAGAATATTCATTATGGTAATACAGCTGATAATCTTGGGAGAGCTAATGAACAAAGTTCAATGCTATTTCCAGAATGGATGGGTCTATGCAAATTTTAAATACTACTTACAGCATGTGTGCCCTCTCAGAATTTTATTAATAAAGACAGATGATATCTGAGCAACAAAACAAATACTAATACTCAGAAAATGTAGCACATATCTCAGGCAGCTCAAGACAAAATAAGCAGTTAGAACTTAAATAGTGTTTTACAGCTTCAAATCAACTTACTTGTGGCCACAGCACCAGTGCAAGGTGGACTTGTCCACACAGCCTGGACTACCAGCCTACCTTTCTGTGGTGGTATCAAGACAGCTGTCACTGATTAGATTATTTATTTGCCACATTTGGGAGATGAAGAAATGGTGTTTAAGAGGAACCCAAAGTAGTTTGTGCCAATAAACAAGTCAGCATGTTTGCAGTTTTATTTTAGAAGTGTTTGTCTGTGGTTCACATAGAGTTACTCGTCACTGGGTATCAGTAACTTGATTATGCAAAGTAACAATCTGTTTTCAAGCTTCCAAAGAGACCCCATATATCATCTGCATCTAAACTCCTTCATGTTATGCACTGAAAGTCAAAAAAAACCAAGGGTATTTGCTTTACAAAGTGCCATTATCTGAGGAGATGTCAGCATTTCCTACATTACCCAAAAGCACAATATAATCTTATGATTGAATTTTTTTTTTGTGTCAAACAGAAGAAAACCTGTTAACGGCGATAACATAATACATTTGTAAGCTTAAAAGCAAAATACAAAGTACCAACACCTCCTCTTCTCCCCCCTCACCTCGCCCTGCCAAAAAACCCCAACCCATGCTGTAATTTTCTTATCTTGTCTGTTTTTCCTTGTCACTGTTCTGTTTTGCATCCCCACCAGTTCAATACTTTCTCAACCAGCATGCCACCCCATTTTTTTTCTGTCAGCTTGCTAAACAGTGTGCCCTTAAATCTGAACGAGTTGGCTTTCAAGCAGTTCTCACTTTGCCCTTTGCCTGAGTGAAGAGGACAAAAGAATGGGTACACCCTACCTAAAGGCCTCTTGTCCCCCTTATCTTATAGCCTTGCTTACAGTGAGCAACCAAAATAAATATGTTTAGATGTGAACAAGGGTCAGACAACACCAGAAAGATCTGTAGGAATTTCAAATAAAACAGAGGAGTTCATGGAAGCAGAAGTGTGGAAAACTGTTGAGCACTGCAGAAATTAAAAAAAAGGAGAATAGAAAGTTTTTCTTGCTAGAGCACATGTGACACAAGCTGCTTTGGGATCATGGAGAGCATACCTGGAGCTCTGAGCTACAAACTGCCCCTTGTTAGGGGAATTTGTCTTTTCTGAAAGAGTTTTAATTGCAGCCATCTTCAAACAAATTGGAAAATAACCAGGAGGTAAGTGAAAGATTCATTTAATAATCTTAACAAGACACAGCCTAGAGCATGTGAAGGCCTTTAACAAGCGCTAATGATTGTACCTAAGAAAATATCTGGTTCTGACTCAGAATTATTAATTTGGGAGGGAGAATAAGAATTCATAACAATTTTAATATAGGGAATAAAAAAAATTTAAAAAGAGCGAGACTGAATAAAGCAGTTATTGTTAAAAAAACTTACAGACCGAAATATTTGCTATTTCTTCAAGACATTACTTACTTTGTCTTCTATGCATTTTTCAAGCTGGTTTTTCTATTGTCCTGTGCATGGTTGATTTATTGATACATTCCAACAACTCCCAATAGTTTTCTCAAAAGAGTTTTTCCTTCTGGTCTTGGAAAACATATGTTCAGAGTCCCAGATCTCTGTTTTGTCAGGGGAAAGACCTAGATGAGATCTGAATCAAATACATTCTACAGTAATCAGTATAACCTAAAATCACATGATATGGTCACAGTGGTATAATCACTGTGACATAATCAGCATCCAACCTAAAATCAATCACTTCTTCATCCAACCAACCAGAGAAGAAAGCAGTCTGGTTACACAAACGAATCAAACCATGGTTTGCTTGTGGTGGATCTTCCTTCCATTTCTCAGGTCAGGGTCCTTGGATCATCTTGTAGTGTAGTGCTTTGTTGTTGTTTGTTATAGTTATGTCACTGCAGAAATAGAATGAAATCATAAACTCATTTGTTGTTATCTTTTCAGTTGTGGGAATTGAAAACTGATCATTTATATTTTTTTGTTTTACTTTTAAAGAGGTCCAGTGTTCTTGAGTACTGAAGTCAGAGATGCTACTGTATCCTTGTTATCTGAAGAAGGAAGCCTTGAACAGAACTAGAAAAAAAATGGCAATGATACACTGAAATTTTTCACTCAGTTTTCAACAAACTACTATTTTGAGACCTTTCAGTGTTACACTTCATCCCAGCTTTTCAGACCTTGTGAATATCTGTATTTTACATTATTTTCCTCAAACATATTAGTTTGTATTTTTCTCTTTTGAAGCTCATTTTGTAATTTTCTGCCTGATTCCTTAATCTCGCTTGGTCCCATTTGTATTATGCCTTTGTGCTCTCTGGTGTTCACCTCAAGTTCTAATTTATTCTCACCTGCATATTTCATTAATGTATTTTTACTCCCACATGCGCATTATTAATAAAGACGTTAAACTGAATGACTCTCTACAGAATGCTATTAAATATTCTCCCCTACACTCCAAATCTAATACTTTGAGCCCTTATTTTACAGCCAGCTCTCAGCCCTTGTGACAATGCTCTCTGCAAGTCATTGGGAAATAATTTTCAGTACAATTCTGCAAGTTATCGTATCAAGCACTTTACTAGACTCCAGACAGATATATTGCATTCCCTTTATCCACTAAGTGATTGTGTCCAAAAAAAGAAAAAAAAAAATTTAAAAGCAAAACAAATGGTAAAATCTGTTTTTAGGAAAGAGGTGCTGTACTTCATTACTTGATGACTGGGTTTAAGATTGGGGAAAGAATGATCTGAATTACTTTTTTAGAACCTTTGTACCATGAGTTATGGAGCTCTACCCAGCTATAAATGTTTTCAGCTCTGCCCAGGGTCTTGTAAACTCCTGTGGCATCAGGACCTTTCTGCTGCTTGTAGTGTTTAGCACCAACCCCTTGTTCTCCGGATGGATAGCAGGGCAAAAGGCTCCTTCAGACCAGCCCTGCTGCTGCTCTGTGCTGAAGCTTCCAACAAGCTCTGCTGCCAATGCTCCTCCCAGAGACAACAAAGCCACTTTTGTGCTGTCTGCAACGTTTCCATCACAGTCTGACATGGGAGAAGTGCCCTCATCTCAAATTTGCCACCCCAATGACTGGGGAGGCAGCACGCCCCGGTGCTTTCGTGCTGTTTTGGTTTTGCTCTTTTCTTGTTCTGCTTTTAATACACTTTCTATTCTGTGTTAAATTGTTCCGCTTCCTAGAAATTTTCTCTCAGCTACTTGTGTTCTCCTCTAATTACTGGGTGCAATTAGAATAATTCTGCTGCTTTCTGCAGATCCTGCAGTTCAGCAGTGGAATTGGATTGGGACCAAATTCAGCTGTGGTTTTCTGTCTACCAAACCATGTGTGTGCTTCAGGAAGGTAAGCCTGGTGTTTATGTCCAACTGTTTAAAGCCATACTCAGCACCAAAACAGCACTGCAGTCATTCATTAGGGATTAATGCAGTGACTGGAAGGGAAAAATCACTTTTTCCCATTCTTTATTTTAGATTTGTGCAAAGATTGCACCAAAAAGGGTCCAGCCACAAGATCAAATTTGGACTTGTCCCATAGAAGCAAAGGCTAGGAGAAAAAAACAATTTGCTTTAGAACAGCTATTGGAATAGCTGCCTTTAAGACTTACTAAACTTTACACAGTTCCAGTGTATTTTGACATCCAAGCCATGTGCCCTGGTGTTTCAAACCATACACTAGATAAATTATTAAACCCATGTGTGCTGCTTATTTCCATTTCAAATAAAACACAAATCAAATATGACATTTAAAACTTTTCTATAATGTCTATAAAGACTGTGAAGAAGAGCACAGGCTTGTAAAAGAGGCTTATTCAGTGCTTATAAGAGTGACCTATCAATAGTGGAAGTCATTAAAAATACAGATCTTCCGTATGATGGTTCAGGAGAATATTTGTGGCTTAAAATGTTGAAACACTGATGATAAAGGTAATGTCTGTCTCAGTTTGTCCTGCAATTCTTTCTCCAAACCCCTCTGGCCAGAGAATTGGGACAGTTGAGACACAGCCCCTCTTCCAGCTGCCCCTAAGATATTTAGTTTGATTATTTTAGTGCTAGTCCATGAGGCTTCTGGTTTGCTGAGGTTTTTTTTAGTTGTGTAAAGACAAACTGGGTTTTCTGCTTCTTTCTGTAACAGAAATGACAATGTATGGTAGGACTTCTGTCAGTGCTTTCAGGCCTTTATAACTAACAAAAGTTAATTTGCAATAAAGCAGTTCTAGAGTTTCTCTAGTTTGAGATTTACCCTGTTTATAAAAAGATTGTACATAAGGTGTGGGTGAGCTCTTCTAAACACTGATGTTGGGCATATTTTCTATGTTTGTTGTGATGATACAATTAGAAGTTACAAAGAATTTCCAGAGCTCAGCAAGCACAGTAAGAGGTAAGATTCACTAGCTCATCAGAGCAGGGAAAATAATGACTAAAGAGTAAATTCATGCCATGCTAACTTAGATGTTCCGAATGCTCACTGGATAAAATTATTTGGGCACAAGAGTCAGGACAGTCTGACATTTTGTTTAGGTGTACAAAGACAAGTGCTTAAAATATATATGGTTGTTAAAGTGTCATAATTTTTATTTTATAATGCACATAAATGGAGTATTTTAACTTCACTCATATTTTAAATCTTATGATTTTTAAGAATAAGCTTAGAACAAACTCTATTTGTAGAATTTAGCAAAACTAAGCTATGTCTTTAATTGTTATAAATTTTGAGATTTATGATAGATTGGGGGTTTTAAGAGATTTATGACAGCTTTTTCAAAGTGATCAAATTTAGAAAACCACAACAAGGGAACTGGATATATGGAAGCAAGGACAAAATGTTTACCTGAGAGTTTTCTTCCTGGGTGTTCAGTTTGGTTGCCCCAGCTGGAAGTTCTGAAGTTCAAATTTTCAATGTCCAAACACAAGGGCTTTCACCATGTCCCTGAATGAGATATAAATCAATGCAGACCATGCAACAGATGTGCCATTGCTTCCCCTGCGTGAAAAACTTAAGTAGATAGCTATAAACAGAGGCACAACCTGAAATTTCCAAGATTCTTTCAAGGAATGGTTCTAATTGCTAAAGTTTTAACAAGTGTCTTGTGCAGGCACATAAAATACATGGTGAATCTAAAATTAAAGTTTATTGTTGTGTTGCTGGAGGAAAATGTAACAAAATGTCAGAGGCTGATGAAGAATGACAGGGACATTATCTTTTGAATCTTTGTAATGTGTCTGGTCAAAAATATTCTGTTGAACGCAATTTCCAACAGAAAATTAGTTTTTGCTAAATTGCTGTTTTGCTGTCTTTCAATCAAAGGACTAGCATTAAAAAAAAAAACCAAACCAAAAAACCTCAAACAAAATCTCCAAAAGACAATTTCTCTCCTCTCACTCCCTCCGTTTTCCTTAGTAACACACAGAGATGATAAACTCTTACTTGATGAACTTTTGGCATATGTCAACATTTTTTCCCTGTACTTTTCTTACAGCTACTGTTTTGCTCAGTTTTAAATTTTATGTCCAGACCCAGTTTTTTTATCAACTCTGGATGATGACTGAAGAAAAAAAAAAAGAAGAAAATTTGTCTCCAGTCTTTGACATATATTTGCAAACCTTGTGGTATGGGAAAAGCTTCTTATACAAAAAAGAAGGGAAAACTTTGCTCACCATGTCCATGATGAACGAAATAAGAAAGTAATTAGATTAGACTCCAGCACAAAGGAACATGGATCAGATACTATGAAGATTTTGGTGATTAAAGATATAGAAAGGAACAGAATAAATTGCTGGGGAAAACTGTAGCTGCCATCATGGGACACCTTTATTAATAGGTTCGATACACATCAGCCAGGAGTGACAAAGACAAAATTGACCTTGTGTGAGGCAAGGTGCCAAACGAAGCTTCTCGAGGTACTTTACAGACTCACTTTTCCATGATTCTATCCCCGTAGATGTGGAAGTGTCATGAGCAGTTTCACAGCTGTCAGTGGGACATCTCAGAAACGCTAACCTCCTGTGAAAGACTCTCCATGGTCCGAATAGTTACAGTCTGACGGAAGCAAAAAGAAGAAAAAGCATATATTTTGGTAGCACTCTGTTTTCTGCTTTTTGGGTTGTTTACCATCTGTTCTCTGGCATAGGTTGCTCAACATATATTTTATCCTATGAAGAGATAAATGCTTCTTACAGGATATGGAAAAAGGTCACACTACCTATTCCTTGGAAAATTCCTTTTGTGTTCTAAAGCTTCACTTTTACATAAAAGGAATATCCAGCAGAACGAAAGTGTAGACAAATACATTGACCATCATTAAATAGCCTATTTTGAAATTTTAAAAAAGAAATTTAGAGGGCTTTGGGGTTTCTCAGCATTCCAGTTTCCTGTTAATTCTCTAGTGACTAGGGAGCTGAGAAACGAAAACCTTAGAGAAACACAAGAGTTATCCAGCAACCCTGAAGCGTGGGAGGCAGTTCTTCATCAGGAAGTGCAGAAGCCTGAAAGTTGTTACCTTACCTCCCCTAGAGAGCCCCCACTGAAGCTGGGACTCCCATGGGTTTTTAGCTCCAGCTTTTCAGGCCTTCTGACAAGAAATCCTGAGGAGCCCAGTTCTAGGACAGCCCACAAAATGGGACTGCCCTTGAGATACGGGTCAGGGAAAACTTGGAATTGTCTGAGCCACATTCTCCACAGATCTGGTGTGGTGAGAGTGGGCTGCTGGAACATCCCTTGCTTGCCTCTTGCCACAAGTTTGTTGAGCCTTTTTTCATAATTTTCACAATTTCATATTTTTCAGTCAAAATCTGCTTTTACTTGGAAAACAGACAAACAGGTTTGTATTTAATGCTTAAAGCTCTGGATGTAAATCTTCTAAAAGAAGTTTTTAAGGAAAAGCAAAGCTGAAAAAAACCCAAAACAAATCACAAACCAAAAGTGAAATCTATTTGCCTACAAAATCAAACTTATTTTATATACTAGGCCTTCATAATTCTGCCAGTTTTTATGGGCTTCAAGTTGCATATTTCTGGGCATTTTCATATTTTGCTCCTCTGTTGCTGTGTGGAAAAGCCATGCCAGCAACACATGAATTGACTAACAAACTGAGTGTGTATTGGAAACAGTTGCTCTGTCAATACACAGTGTTCTGCCAAATGTAAAAATGTCAAACAAATGGGAAAAAATAGTCAAGAATCATTGTTTTATCTCCTGTAGTTAGTATAGTTTCAGTTATTCCTTGCAGGACTTGCAAGCAAACTGTTTTCAGGCAGAAATTCTTTTAATTGGCAAACTTTCTTCAATATTACATGAATTTTAACCCAATGAAAATTATACAATTAGCTTCAAAATGCCAAAGTGAATTCACTAAAGACTAAATTGACTAACTTTCTTTAGTCCTGGTATTTTCTTCATACTTGGGTTGTTGTTGCCATGATGTTTTCATTGTGTTGTTAAAGAACAACTGGATGACATGAATATAAACTGCTTAAATATTTATGGTGTGGTTTTTGGCTTAGTTGCTACTATTGCATAAAAATAAGAATCTAGTCCACAGTATTTTGGTAAAAGCAGAACCCTGCCTATTCTGAGTAGTGAAGGTATTTCTTGGATGGGAGACTATATGGAAACCCATTCAGAAAAAAAAAAGGGGGGGAAGGAGACAGTGGAAGGTCACAAAGTGAAAGATAAATTGCCAATACCTACAACAGAGAAAAGGAATCTGAAAAGCCTTTATCTGACTGTATTCTGACATTAAATAAAGTCTGACTTGCAGGTTTATTCTAAGTTCTTGCTTAACAGAAATAGTTCTTTTTTTCTTCATTGTTTACTCAGAAGAGGATCTTCATTTCCTTCTCTTCTTTCAGTCTGAAGCTCAATGACTGTGAAAATTTTGACTACCTTGACACATACCCATCGATTTTTTTAATCAGCTTTAGCTGTTTTGGTACACCTGAGACATCAGATTTTCAACTCCATATATCCTGCAAGATCAGTTTAGGGTCTGTGAGTCAGGTTTTTCCTATGTACCAAAATTCATATCTCTTTTTACAGATGTTGGGATGATTTTTAAAGAGTATGTGCAGCTGGATTCTCAGTGAACTTGTCTGACCCAAATTCCTTATAGAATGCTTTGCATAATGCAGTCTTTCTGTTTACTTATTCTCAGATTGCAGCTACTGTTCTCATGCATTGGGCACTCACAAGATGATTCCGTTTTACTCCACATCTTGGTGTCCTCGCTACAAGATATTGTTCTTAGATTTTTCTAGTATTTTCCCCCGTAGTTTCTGTTTACCCTTAGTGCTTTGTGGTATTTATCTACGCATTTATCTTGTAATCATTTCGTCGTACAGACCTTCTCAAGGACTGTCTACTGTAATCTAGCTTTGTAATCCAATACATGATTTTTGACACGCCCATTTATTTTGCATACAAAGCAGTTTGGTTTGTTTTTCCTGTGTTTTGCTTCTAAACATTCGCTTGTGCAACTGGAGAAGGAAAGAGGGATGAAATAACTTTAAAAACATTCTTTAGAAGATGCTGAATTTGTAGACAAGTTCACCCAAATCCTTAAATTTTTCTAACTGCACAAGTGCTGTGAGGGTGGATGCGTCCTCTTTGGTGGACAGGCAACAGTTCTAGAGACTTTCTCCAGAAAGGACCCAACTCATACGAGTCAGTGCACAAACAGCAAGCTTATGCTAATGTGGGTACAGGTTTGCTACTGAAAGTTTGCATTTAGACTTGAAGTGCCTAGGGTTGAATACATAGTTGAGTAAGGGCCAGGAGGAAAGAAGATTTTTCTTGAAATTTGTTTCCATTCCTTGTAGACATAGACTTCTTCAAACCCTAGAACCCATTTTGTTGCTTTTCTCCAGCTGGCTGATGGACAGCGTGACATTTTATTTCATTGCTCCAAAAAGTGCTGTGTAATGGAATTATATTCAAAATCAACTAGGAGGGATGGCTTTAGGCTGAAGGAGGGTATTTTTAGATTAGATATTAGGAAGAATTCTTTACCATGAAGGTGGTGAGGCACTGGCACAGGTTGCCCAGAGAAGTTGTGGATGCCTCATCCCTGGAAGTGCTCAGAGCCAGGTTGGGTGGGGCTCTGAGCAACCTGGGATAGTGCAAGGTGTCCCTGCCCATGGCAGGGGGATGGATGACCTTTAAGGCTCCTTCCAACTCAAACCATTTTTGATTCTGTGATAAGGTAAATAAACATTTGAATTTAGAGAAAATAAACAAAAGAATTTTTTTTTTTTGATTCTTTGCTGCAGATTGGAAAGTCTGCAGGAATCCAACAGAAGGTAATAGATTTGGAAGACACGTAGAGCGTATCCCTCTTATACCTGCTAAGCGTTCTAATTGTTTCATTACTGGGATAAACAATGTGCCATCTCTCTGTGAACACAGACAGAATTTATGAAATATTTCTTCTTAAAGACATGCTGCACTAACAGCTATAAAATAACCATGGAGATGCATTTTTAGGAATGAGACTGGCTTGGGTCACCACAGGAGATACACTGATATTAGTCATTCTGCCAATGTTCACAACTTTGCTCAATTTATTGATTCTGTGCTGAAGGGGGGAGAAAGGCCAATCTATCTGCTTTTCATGATGAAAATCAAAGAACAACATGAAAAAAAAACCCCTTACTTCTTTTTTCTTACTAGATCCGTGACATGCCTTTCTTCACTGGCACCTTTAATGATGAGAAACTCCAATGTGATTTGGCAGCTATAAGCCAAGCTAATTACACAATCTGAGATCTTAGGTTTCCGTGAGTCAATATTCAGAACAACTTGGAATATATTTGCACAATGTAGACATAAAGGTCAAATTAAAATATTAATTCTTTCCAGCTAGGTCCAATATATTAAAATTTATTTTGCTCTGTGTTAGAAAAGTTTGAGCTTTCAAATGCAACCAAGATACTTTTGTCAATTATCCATTTACACCAAATGACCAAAGAGGCAGCTTTGTGCTGTGAACACCTTCTTGCAATTTAATGATGTGAACTTCTTTCTGTCAGACATAAGAAATTCAGAAAAGTGACTTCTCAGCAGCTTCTTTAAGTGGTGCAGAGTAATACATAATTTAGCTGTAAAAATATGGACTTGTAGTCACTCAACACAGGTTTAATAAATGATATGCCTGAATACTTTCATAGTACCTGGTAATGCCTGCTTTTAATGCACAGGCTGATATTTTATGTTGAGTTCTATATTTTGTGAGTATTATTTTTCCTTCTTTTCACAAAACTTTAGACACTTCTTTTTGGTTTTGGGTGGTGGTAAATTCAAGTTCTTCTGTAATGGAACTGAATGCAGTATAGGATAGTATATGATAACACATGCAAAAACTTCTGTAAATATCTTAAACCAAGTGTCATTTTTTCCCCCACCTCTGAAGAATATCTTTATTCTTCTGTGTGTTCCTGTTCTGTTTGAATGCATGGGTGAATTTCCTCAGGTTGTTTGTCAGGTTTAGTACAGTGTAAATGTTGCTTAGATGCTCCAAATTGATTACGTTCGCCCTTAGGCAATTTCACAATAACCTATTGCAGATTAAAATCACAAAATGCTATGTCACCTCCAGTCCTTCTTAAGATAATTGACCCTCCTACTGAGTTAATAATCTACATCCTGGTTACTTAAATATGCTTGCTACTAAATAGTTCCCCTAAAGTCTAAACTGCGACATATTTTGATGACATAATTGAACTTGTTTGTCTTCTCAGTTAAACATCCTGGACTGATAAGAGCAATAAAATTCATCAGAAAACAAGTGGAAGGCCCAATATTTGCCAAGAATATTTTCCATAATTTCTAAGTTAATTTATACATTATAATTCTCCTATTCAAAAGAAAAAAAAATTACAGGTGAAAATCCAAGTTAGTCAAACTCAAAATTATCAAAGTATGTATGATGTGACATCATAAATTTTTTGGCTCTGAAACAAAGCTTTCTCTGTGGTAGTAGGATACCTTCTATATTTTCTCATAGTGTGGGTTTACTTGAATTTTCAAATTAGTAGGAAGTTATTTAAATATGAATTAAAATGAAGCTGCTTTTGAATAATTTGTAATTTCTCATCAAGATAATGAGCTTCAGAAAGCTTTGGATTTCTATCAGTGTGGAGATACAGGCACACATTTAGCAAGATGTATGGGAAATAGATTTATTGTTGGGTTTTTTTATTGCCTACCCTTTGCTGTCTTCCCAGATGAATGCAGATGAAATGAACAGACAGAAACACAGATGAGAACATTTTTTTCCTCATTCAGGCAACCATTATGCATCTGACTGTCAGTTTCTGTACCCCACTGTTGCCTCATCATATTCCCTTTCTACCCATTTCCCTTTTTTTATGCTGCTCCTTGTTCTAGCAATTCAGGTAAATGTAGACTTCCTAAAAGACATGGCAGACAAATGGTCTGGCTCATGCAGCCTTGTTTGAAAATATGACTCTTTTCAATTCTTGGTTTTTTTTTTCTCCTAATTAAACTGGGGATTTGAGTGGGGTGTGTGGCTTTTAGTTAAAGCAATGACAAACCTATATCCATGACTGCTTGGTTCATAATTAAGTAAATTTATCAAATGGAATCCTGCTACCATGGGCAAACCCTGATCGAGTTCTTACCTGGGCAAAGAATCATAAAGGAGCTCTGTAAGACAAAACATCTCCTGTCTTCACCCCCTAAGCACCCCAGTGTACTTCACTGCCAGTGCACCTGCTCTTGTACAGTGAATAAAAGGAGTTCTGGGTGTTTTGTGCTCAAGGCCTGACTCCACATGGTGTATTTACATAAGGGTCCCATGGGCAGTCAGGTAAGCTGCCGGCATGAGTAAAGTTGCTGAAATTTGAACTTCGGGTTTTACATTCTTTATAAGGCATACAGAAAGTACTCTATAAAAATATAACATCCAAACAGGAAAAGTTCACAAGGAAAAAATCTTGTATTTGGAAAATTTGTCATTCTTGGGTGTGTTTTTTGCATTACTGATGCAGCATCACAATTTCTTTTCAGCTCAGAGGATGACAATGCATACTTGGAATTGCACACACTGACCTATTGAATAACTGGGCAAATCAGTCAACGCTTGCTGTAAATTTTATTTCCCTGCATCACACCTGAATCAAAACCCCTGGGGGTTATACACCTCTGCTATTCTAGACCTACTTAGCAGTCCTGTCAACATACTTTTTTTGAACTTCTTTTACAACCATACTGTATCTTGGTAACAGCTTCTTGCACCAGCCAGCTACACTGAGGACTAGTCAATAAAAAAAACCTAATCAAAACACTATAAAAAATATCCTAAAAATGGCCAAAGGCATTGAAAGAGCTGAAATTAATTCTCTCAGCAACCAGGTGGTGAGTGAGTCCAGTATACTAGTAAAAATTCTTTATCCTTCCTGACTTTAAAGCACTTAGCCTTTTTCAGGACTGGTTCTGGAGAACGTGTTACTTTCTCAAGCTCCACCAGTGGCACTACATTTAGCCTTCTGTATTTGTTTAAAACAACAGCCCAGAAAATAAACAGTGATTATAAAATGCCCAGGTAAATAGATCTGAAAAAAAGTCCCCATATTAATTTCCATATTCACCTAAGTGAGAAGTTTACCCCTCTTACCTCAAAAAAGTCCCACATTAAAAAGAAGCATCATCCACATAAAGGAACAGTGTTTAACTGTCTGAGATATCTCCTGGAAACTTTTTATTTGATTTTCTGAAGTACAGTTTGCAGACAGCACTATGTCTTGCAAAAGTAAAGAACTTTTCAAATTGAATTTGTTTTTAAATCATAACTATTGTAGGTAACAAGTCAAAAATTTATTGTTCCATTATAATCAATATCTTCCCTTTACTTCCCTCAAGCCCAAAATTGCCACAACTTGATTGCATTAAATGGATACCTTTCTTCTCCCCCTGAGGTATTGCTTGCTCTTCTACATCCATATATCTGATACAAGGTTTTCACCCTAAGAGTAGTTCTATGTCTTTACAGAGGATAAGGAACTACAATCTGTGTTATCCCTCACTTCTTAGACCTTTGGAAAGGTAAAACTTTGGCAAAGTAAGCAGGTAGGTCTGCCAATCTCTTGGTTAATCCTTAGCAAAATATTCTAGTGATATTCCTTCCTTGTAAATAATTATTTCTCAGAATATTGTAAACTCATTCATATACCTCTCAACATTTATTGTAATGCACCAAAATGTATTTTTAATTTTTATATTGTTTAACTTTTTTCACGGTGGAATTTTCTGTTGACTCTAATGAAATTGTCCCGGGCTCAGGAAGTTACCACGGTTTTGAATAACAGTATTAAGTTGTTTGACATTCTCATTCTCACCAACCATCAAGGTTCTAGATGTGTCAGGACTGATCCCGTTCATAATTAAGCCATGACTGTCATTTCCTCCATGAAGTGCTTTATATAGATAGAAAATGAGAAATTCCACAAGGTTAAACAAAAAAATAAAACCAAAACAAAAAAGAGCAGCAGAAAGAACATATTATTTCAGTCTCTGTCCCGTTTTGTCTGTTTTCCTTGGAGGTCCCTCTTTTTATATGTATCCACTGAGCCTGCAACTTAAAAGGCTAAAAGTTCATGCTGCAAGGCAAGATGACTGCACAAGAGGTAACTATTATTGTGCTTATTTGGCATATGGGTAAACCAAAAAGCTCCAAATCCCAAAAGTTAACCTATCTAGTGTCTTTCCTGAGATGTGCTAGAGTAGGATCACTTATAGATCAGAATGAGAGAGCTGGAATGTAGATCCATGACATGCTTACTGCATTAGAGCTGTAAACTTCTGTCAATGGAGGTACCTTCAGTCCTCCTGATCCTAAAAAAAATGGATGTTGCTAGACCAGTGTCAACAATTAACTTCAGGACAGTGAGTACTGGAAATTCTTTCTCTTATCAGCAAGCAATTTATTTACTAATGAAATAATGCCTGATTAGAATACCACTTGCAAGCAGCACTGACTAGATAGGATATGAAATATCCATTTAAAGAAAACACATTCCTTTATGAAACAGGAGACTGCTTGCTGGCTGTTGGTCACTAGGTCTGCAGTCTAACACAGTGAACTGGTGTATAATATGAGAAAACACATATCCATATTTTGTTATCAGTTATTAGAAAGGAGATCTACCCATAAATTTACAAATCTAGCCCCTGCATTTGAATATGCTCTGGTCCTGCTGCAAGAATCAATTACACCTGTAGAATGTAAACTTATTAGTAAAGACCTGTAGAAAAAAAAGCAGCAGGTCTTGGATAGGAGCATGATAAAATGGAGTATTTTCTGCCTTCAGATACACTGTCTGGGGTCTAACAGTACTGCCTCACAATTTTTTGGTTGGCAAGAGAAATCCAAGTAGAATGAAATAGTGGTTTGCTGTTGTGTTGGTTCATAGGAGACTGTCTGCATAATCTCAAGGAAAGGTGCTGTGCACACTTATCTTTGATTTATAACTCTGTAACTACACAAAGTTCTGGTTCATCTAGGTATGCTCTGAACTCAATGTAAAAGACGTTGGCTGCCCCACATAAATATTTAATCCACTGTAATCAAGTTAAAGACACAGCAATAGTATGTACAGAAGCCTTTAGTTTTGCATACTGTATTAATATGAGTCACTATAGCTGATTTAATTTGAATATTTTTAAACATACACTTCTTCAAGAGAAATGGGTGTTAGCCTTTTTTTCTTACACTGTATCATAGATTTTTATTAGGGAAGTGCTTTATTCTGTGTGTGCATGACCATTGTTTGGAAATTCAGATAACTTGAGTGCTTCTCCTCCCTATAAAAACAGATTTTTCCTCCCTAAAAGCACTATTTATATTCCTTAGCTGTTTTTGACCACCAAATAGTGTCTACATGATTTTCAGTGCTGTCTTGTAACTGCTTCTAAGTGTTTTTTTCTTCCCACTATTTTTTAAAATTTTGTTATATAGCAATAAATTTTCATTTATTTTCTCACCTTACTCTGTGTGAAAAGTGAAGAAAAAAATCTTTAATTTTAACACCGTTTTTATGATGTGGTGTATGAAACTCAGTTTCATGTCTGGATGGGTATGTGAACTCACGGAGTTAAATTCTTTTATGAGTCAGGGGTAGTCAAAGTGTAATCAGCCATGAAGTTTGTGTTTCACAAAGCTGCTTACACTGAATAATTCAATATTTGAGCTTTAATGATATTTGAATAGGAATTTGTATGCAGACTGTACAGTGAACAGATGAAAGAAGGCAGACAAATTTTTGATTTCTGGCTGAATCATTAGTATGAGATCGCTTTTCAGCCCGCTGTGGGATCAGCCCTCCCTCCTGCTTCTTAGGGCAGGTGACCTCCAGCACCTGCACAGGCTGTGCACTGCCCCCGAGGTTTGTCACAGCTTTTCTCTGGGGACCTGAGCCCCACAGTGTTGCGGCTGAGTCCGAACAGTGAAATAAGACAAACACCAAATCTCGGGATCAGAGATGAAAGGAAGCAACTTTAATAATTTCCAAGGGTTTTTATATACTAATTTGCAAAAGGTGTGTTAAGTGGCATAAGGCAATTGGCCGTCTGGCCATCCATCCCTTGAAGGGACCGGTCAAATTCTGAGACACCCATTGCTAAATATTTTCTTAGTCAAAACCATAACAATCAGGCAAACATCCTGCAGCTGCAAGAAGTTTACAAAACCGTAACATATCCTGAGATCGTTTGCATGGGAAAGACAGAACTCTCACAAAATGCTACAGAGAGCCGAAGAAATTCTCTGCTGAAGCTTTTTCGTCATCCACAACGCAGCGCCCCGGGATGGCTCTGATGGCAGAGCCATCATGGTCAGGGGTCTGCCTCCGCTGCGGCAGTGACGCTGCAGCCCCCGATGAGAGGCAAACCCCGCGGGGTCAGGGCTGGCCCTGCCGAGGGGACATTCCCGTCCCAGCTCCTGCTGGCCCGCGCTGAGCCCCGGCTGGGACTAAGGAGGGGAGCGCTCTGCGGAGCGCAGCTTGGCTCGGGCTGCGGGAGGACCAACCCTACCCATCACTGCTTGTCGGCGCCAGATGGGCGGGGAAGGAGCGGGGGAAGCCAAAACCAGCCCCGAACAGAGGAAGCATCTTTCAGAAATGTCTGCAAGGGGATTTTCTGCCTATGCCAGAACAGCCTCTGGCCCGCTCTCCACAAAGCGTGGAGAGGGCAAGAGGAATCCCGGCGTCAGTCATAGGAAGAGGCAGAAGCTTATTTGTTGTGGTGCTTGAAGCATAGCTCTCCTGACCACAGACCCACTTGTAATCCCTGGAGCCAGCCCTTCCAATCTTGCCCGTTCTGTGATTCTCTAATTCTGTGACAAAGAGATGCAAATATCAGTATGGAAATGGATGCAAAAAGAACTTTTACACAAATCAAACTTTGCCAGTCAGTTGGATCCCAAATAATAACTTATCCTTTCAGTGTATTCTGTCTTCAAGCAGATAATAAATCCAAATTACAGTCTGAAGTATTATTGCTATACCTTTCTTCCTAAATAATTAATCTCTTTAAACATCTTCTGAAACAAACTTGAATCTGAAACAAATATTTCTGATGAGCAGCACTAGTGCCCATATTCATACTTTTCATTATGTTATATATTTTTGAAATTTTGATTTAGATGGGATTGTATTATCTCCAGTCATGAAGGATTCAGGAAGAAATGAGAAATACAGTCCAAACTCCTGCATTATCTCAAGTAGACTGTACACTGAATTTCTAATAGAATTTCTCTCGGAGGGTCTAAATCTCAGGCTCTTTCTGGGATAGTCTGAAAAGAACAAGATAGAATCTGCTTATCACCCTTTCCCCTTGAAAGCACAAGAAAGGTAAACAAGAAAGGCAACTTGTCAGCATTGAGACAATTACTTCTGTTTCTAAGATCACAGCCTGAGACTGATAAGGGATTTTTATAAGGGATTTTTGTATCCAGATTAGAAGAAATCAGCAAGTGTGCATGGGCATTCTACTATCTAGATTTCATGGTGTTTCCTGTGTCCTTATGTATCTAAGGGCAAAGTCGTTTCACTTTAATTTCACTTTGCTTGGTGCCAGAAAAAAAAAACCAAACTAAAACAACAACAACAACAACTAAAAAACCGCACAACAGAAAAAAAACCCAAACCCAAACCAACCCTATTGATCTATTCTGGAATCAGTTATTTCATTTTACCAGAGTAAACTATGAGAGAAGATGCAGGCCTGCATTGCCAATCCTAGCAGTGGAAGATATACCAATAGAAAGTGTTTTTTCTACATAGCTATAGGTGTGGCACCCCATCCTGAAGGGGAAGGGAGCACCCAAGATTCATAAACACCTGTTGTCAAAAGGAAACATAAAGCCAGAAGGTCCACAGAAAGTTTTACTTGTAAATTATACACACAGCATGAAAATTGTATGTTAGTCCCCCACCATGGAGCTAAGTTTCTTGTTTTCTATGTGAATTTGTTATTATGCTCAGTCCCTTCTTCTAGACCTTTCTGGAAATGGGTCAGAAGCCTTCGAGGCTGGTCTTGCTCCCCCCTCCTGGGTCACCCTTTGGTTAGCAGTCCATGCCCAGTTCTCAGTCTCATTCCTCTGCTTGTGCTCTGCTGTGTTGTGCTTATCTCCAGGAGCCAGAGCAAAGATGTTTGTCACAGAAAAATGCTGCCTTACTTCCACATGTCCCCCTTCTCCAGGCGCTTCCTGCTCTTTCTCACAGCCTGTTGTTACCAACACTCCTTGGCTGGCTCCATGGCTATGCAACAATTGGTGTTTGAGATATCCGCATCAGCCCCTTATCTTCTAGGCTGCTACAAAATGTTCTGCCCACAGACAGCCCTTTTTGTGGAAAGTACTTGTCTTCCCTTGCTTTGTTGGTCCCACTCTGCAAGCAGGTGTGTAAAGGTTAGATAATAGACCTTTCACTCATCATTCTTCCCCCAGAACAGAAATGTGTGCTCTCAGGAAGGAGAAAAGCCTGCTTTCTTTGCTAGCAGAGAGACAGAAGAGATAAAGTCATTAAGCTTTTGCCCACAGAACAATCTTTTATAAAACCAGGAACAATTTTGCCAATTATTTGTTCATTTTGAAAATTGTCCTTTTTTTCTCTGCAGAACATAACAATCTCCAAAGCATCTTGCTCACCTAGCAGCTTAAATCCCAATGAAAGGTGATTTGAGCTCTTAAATTACTCAGCTTTTTTTCAACATTGGAGATTCCAGTTAAGCAAATACCAAACTAATCCAGTGTTTGCTTTCCTGTTCATCTAAATCTTGTTTTTGGAAGCGGCAGGAGCAAAAACAACCCCACAGAAAATTCTTTTTTTCTTTTCCTGAACTAACTAATTTATCATGAGGGAAAATTTCATTGGGACGTATCTCTTTACTTAGCAAAGCTAACCTATTTTATTTTGGAATGTGAAACCACACCAAAACATGTCAATGGTATTTGATCCATGGACAAAATACAGGTCAAAATAACTGTATACAGGGTGTGACTGAGTACCCTATCTTCTATGGCCTCACAATTAGGACCTTAAAAGTCCTCACTGAGCAGAAGACCAAATTCATACTGTATCTTTAAGCTAATCATTCGTGTGGAAAGAAACAAGAAAAAGAGAAGCTGACAGAAGCACTTTCTAGTAAATAGTACTTCCAAGACAAAGTACACTGTTGAAAATAAAGAATTAGTAAATAAATTTACCATGTTATTATGACTGTAATAAGACTCACCTGTCTCCAGGGTAAAACCACAAGCAGTTCATTTACTCTCCTAGCCACCAAGAAAATCCTCCCACAGAATTTACCTACTTTTTTCTTAAACAACAGCGAAATCTTTCTATAGAATGCGCAGATGGCGCACTCAGTCAAATAAGGGGGAAAAGTTGGAACAAAACTCAAGGGCAGACTGTGGTATATCTGTGATTCTTTTCATTAATGCTGTGATAGTCTTAACCACAAACTAAAATGTCTGTCAACAGGCTGAATGCAACAAACCTGCAGTCATTTCTCAGCTCAAACCTCTGTCGATCTCAGTTCAGAGCCACAACTCGGGCAAAAGTGCAAAGTTCGGGTTTATGTGATATCTGTCCATCCAGTGACAATTCACAAAAAATCATTTTAGAGGCAGCCCCATATGTAATCTGATTTGGGATACAGTGTTAAACTTCTCTTCAGAAAAATGCCCAATTTTTCAGATATATTGCTGTTTGATTTTAGTGTAAATCTTTTATTATGCTGTAAACATAAATATATTATGCTGTAACCAATACAGTGCATTGTGTGTATAGAGTATAAGCAATGTCATGTAAATAGGTTATATTTAGTGTTAATATGTCTTACATAAAGGGAAAGTAGCTATTTTAAAACATAATCAAATTTAATATATTTAATTACATAACATGAATTTAAAAATATATGTGTATTATCCATTAAATGCTAATATGGATTTTTTAAAAATACCAAAATTCCAAAAATGGGAATTTTGAAGAACATGATAGTAATACAGAGTAGTAACAGAAATTCAAACTATTGTATGTGAAGAAGAAGGGATTTGCTTATATGCATAAAAATGCATTGAAACTGGGATAAGAGATAAGAAAATAAAACTGACACTTGTCAAACTAAATTCTGATGTTATATTTGATTTAGATGAATTGCTTTGATACAGACCAGATAACACAATTGAGATAATCCAAATAAAATGGAAAATATACAATAAACACTTAAATCTATATCATTCTAAAAGAGCAGCAGCGAGATAAAAGTGTTTGTATTATATTAAAATAATCACCACTAGTCAATCTAGTTTTCATAAGCTCTACAAACACTCATGTAAACTATCTGTGTATGGGCTAAATGGATATTCTCTATTTTCCACAAGAAAGTACCTCTTATTTGAGCTGTAATTAGCCACTTTCTCTCTCTCTCTCTCTCACAAGATATTGCTTCTTTTGAGCCTAATCCCACCCAGAATTTATGTAAAATCTGTGCATTCATGGAAAATAGTTGCACAAGACTCAAGGTTCCCTTTAAAAAGATTTTTAAAATGATTCCTCTAGGCAGTAAAGATTTTTTGTATTAAGTGACTGGCAGTCAGTACTTCTGAGAAATATATCATCTATTAAGATCTTTGAATTAGAAATGGATTTTTAAATGTCTCTAGTCCATGCTGGCAGCCTGGGATGTGATACAAATTTCTATATATCTTTTGTGGGTATTTTGCTTCTTTGATTTAGGAGCACAGTCTGCATTAGAATCAATTTGTATTTTGAAGTAATTTAGGCTTTATTCTGAACCTACAAAATGGGATTTTAAAACCAAAATGGCATTGGCATCTGAGCTGAATATGAGAGCTGTGCTCCCTTCTGGGGATAGTCAAAAGACATTAGGCATCTCAGAATGGGGAATTTTCTGAGATAACCAAGATAATTCACTGAGGACATGGTCATATTTAAATCAGACCCTGATCTTTCAGGGATCTTGGTGCCACATTGCAACTACCACGAAGGAGCTCCTCCAAAAGGAAACAGGAAACACCTGCTCCTTCATTAATTAATTAAATCTCACTTCAGAAGGAGGAGCTTAAAGAGGGTGTCCTGCCCATTTTCCCACTTTTGCTGATGCAGCAGTAGTGAGAGCAACACCAAAGGTCTGAGTTCAGTGCCCTCTGGGGCACTCTGTTACAACTTTTCAGTTCTAGTAATCTGCAGGTGTGTTGGAAGCTGTTTACTTTCCATATAATTCAGTGAGCCAGAGAGATATAAGGAATTGCAGACCGAGTCTGTAGGGAAGTACTTGGGTCATCCAGCTTGAAGATGGAAATCCTGTATTTCAGCTGTGTTCTGAGCACTCTTTGTTTGTTCTGCATTAAGCAATCACTGCTGGAAATACTGAAAAACTTAGAAGAGGCTCGCAGCACAGGCTGCACTGCAGACAGAAAAAGGAGTTAAAGTATGTTTCATTAACTCACATTATGTGGGACTTATATATAAAAAATCCCACTAATATGGGACTTCGATGTGAGAAATCCACTGAGCTGCTCAGCCCAGTGTAGGGGTAAGTGCTTCTGAGCACATCAAGAAGATTACTCTATAAGTTCAAGAATTGAAGGTAACTAACATGTGTTATTGCTTAATTATTTAAAAATTAGTGTTACGTGACTTTAGGAATTAGGCGTTGGAGTTTTGAAGATCTGAAGTCAGAGCAGAGAAGCCCTGTCTTTATGGGTTTGTTATTAAGCATTTCTGGAAAAGCTGATGTACGAGTACCATGGCTTGGGGTCTTCATATGTGAATACATAAGGTGTTGTATCTTATTATAGCTCCTTTGGAAACTTTATTTTCTATCTGAATCTCTGATGCTGTGTGATAACTGATAGGAACTTCTACCAGGTGATGTCTAGTTCCACTCCATAGACACCCCCAAAAACTTCTGCCTACTCTCGGCCTTGGATTTTAATGTTGTGTTTTGTTGTGTAAGTTTGCTGTGGTCTAAATATTTGATACTAATGCTGTTTTACTGCAGTTTAAGGATTTTCTGGTAATGACTTTTAATCAGCTTCATTCAAAACTGTCATGTGAACATAGTAAATATTGGCTCTCAAGAAGGTAGAAATCATCAAATCTGTGGTGATGTTGATTTAGATATATGTGCTGTGGTAAGGAATATCTTGGATGTAATTGGAGGAATTAAATAACAAAGCTGAGAGGGTGCTTGTGCCAGGGTTAATGGGAGGCAGGTTTACAAATTATGTAAAAGGTTATTTTTCTTGACCACTGCAGAGTCGTTCCTTTACATTTGCTAGAAAATGCAGGGAAGCACTGCTCCAAGTTCCAGTTCACTTTGCTTAGAGTACCACAGACAGAATTTACAGGGAGAATACTTCACCAACACAGGGCCATGAGATGTTAGATGGAGATGAGTACTGGCTAGAAAGCATTTAATTTTCAAAAGTTTTTCTTCTGCTTTGGAGAAAAGAAATATCATTAGGAGTGTATGGGCAAGAAGAACAGTAAAAAAAAAAAGCAGTAAGTAACTGAGAACATCTATTGATTCTGGAGTACTCACTTGCACCATTCCAGAAGATCTAGGTTCAGCATCTGCTCCAAATCAGATGGTCAGTGTATTCCAACTCCAAAATTATTAGTATTTTGAATCTAGAACCCCTCCTTCCAGGCTTCCTTCTGAAAAGTATGATAGAAAAATATTTAAAGTTTTTTCTTCTAACATAGACAACTTTTCTTGAAATATTCCTCATCAGACCCACTGGGTTGACATTATGGGAGCACTTAAGAAATAACACAAGCTGAGCAGCAGAGAATAGTACTTGTCTTGTTTTCCTGAAGGCATTCAAGATCTGGGCCCTCAATATCTGAGTTACTCTTGTCACTCCATACAGCATGTCTCCAGCCCCAGTGGTTTTTCCCCTCCAGTACATTGTTATATCAAAATTCCTTTTCCTGTGGGAATAATATATATTTAAACACTATTATAACTATTTAGCTCAGCTCAAGAGGTAATTTCTTCAGTGTATTGATGTGAAATTTTGCAGAACTAGTATCTCTGTAAATCTTATCACTCAGGGATGCTGTTGGGCATTTACCATGGGGTGTTCCACTAACCTCAAGCAAGAAAAGGATTTGTCATCATAATGAGAAGTGTAAGAAAGTTCTATTGGGCTGAGAACTCAGTTGGAATTAAGTTTTCAAAATAGTAATTTATGCCTTTCTGGAATGAGAAAAGAAAGCAAAAACACTTAAAGAGGCAGATAGTTATTTTAAAATCTAATTTTTAATTTAAAAATTACAGACATGTGGAGTTAAAGGCTGAATGAAACACAAATTATAAACCAAAAGCAAATATATATTTACTTTATAAGGCTACATCATCAAGTTTGGATGTTGTGCTTGAGTACCTCCTGTACTTTTCATATGTCATTGAACTATAATGATGCACAAACAGACCTCGGGAAAGCCCTTTGAAGAAGAATGGATTGCAATATGTGTTTCTGAAAAGAAAGTAAAGGTCAGTTACTCTGGAGTGCAAATGTAATGGTAGCATTGCTCTGAGACCGATGTGTTCAACAGCCTTCTGGTAGCCTCCACCCCCATCTGGAATTTCAGAAGCAGCAGTCCATGTGCTTTGGCACTTATTCGAAGTGATGCTGTTTTAAAATAAACAAAATCTGAGAGCTAAAGGGAACATTCAAATGTGTGGAAGAATTCCCAACAAGTCTGGACAGAGGGACTTTGCTGTGCACATTCAGTTGAATTGTAAGCTGTTCACTGAATCAAATGCATGAGCTCCTGAAAGAGCTGGGGCTGGAAGAGTAGAAACAAACTGCAGTACAAGCTCTTCACGGGTCCTTATTATCTGACCAGTTTCAAAACAGGAGCCAAAGAACCACCATTCACACCTCAGAGAAAATGCAGAAAAAAGTCTTGAAACTGCCTGCTGTATTTCTGTGCCATCAGTCACCCATGGCAAGTGACCCTGTACAAAGCATGAGGAATGCAAAAGGCTTTAGTATGCACCCAAGGACTGTGATTTATAAGGCATAGAAAGCCCAGCTTAGTCATTCCAACTCTGCAGTAGGTGAGTTGGAAAAATTTAACAAACTTGTTGATTGCCACTGGAAGATATGGGGAACTAAAATACAAGAATCTCCTTGTTGCAAGGAGCACTTGTTTAAGAGACTAGAATAGAGTATTTGGTACAAATACTGGTACCAGAGCCTTATGTAATGTCAGCTACTGAGAAGTCTGGATGCTTTAGTCAAATTTGATGGGCTAGTGAAGGTAATGAATGCCACCCTAACTCATGATAGCACAGTAGCACTGAGACTTTTGCTCAGTACTGTGCAAGAATTTGTCCACAGGCTTCTGTTGTTCAAACCTTTCTAAGCAGCAAGGTTTTCCAAAGCACTCAGAAACAGTGATGAAAAAGTCTGATCATTTTCACGAAGACAGAATTGTTACAGTTAGCTAAGATTCAGCCCTTAATCAGAGGTGCTAGAGCTGCTTGCCTTTGATTCATTCTCTGTCAATGTTTGCACCTTCGTTGGGGTGTTGACAAAGTGAATGGGGTGTCTTGCTGACCATTTTGAACACTAGAACCAGAATAAAGAAAACAGAGCTCCTAAATTATTGTCACCTGACATTTCAACATATAAAGAATTTCTGTGCATCGACAAGAGAACACGGAACTCTGCAGAAAATCTTCTGTGAGTCTGCACGAGGCTTCCCAAAACACCAGTGCTTGAGGGATTCCATTAAAAGACTCAGAAATGTTATCAGGATTTCTTGAGGTAACTTTAGCACTGCTGGAGCTCCAGCAGAGAATTATTGATCACTGTGGTTCTGCTGTTCCTTTTGAGCCTTGCAGAACAACACCTCTTCCCTTTTAAGTTCTGGAGTACATTATGCACAAAGTATCTGACATAAGATCTAAGTGCACTGCAGTTAAAGTAGGGTTCCTTTACAGGTCCAGTGTTTTGCAAGGTTTTTTTCTTAGTTTTTTAATACTTATATCTGCTCCTTACACATTTCACTGCCTTTGTGTGCTCTGGTTTGTTTCTGTAATTGTTGAACAATGGCAGAGAATCAGGAAAATTGCTTTGGATTGATTTGGAAGTAATTTTATCTTCCCATTTGCTATGAAAGGTAATTTTTTTTTTTTTTGAAAAAAAAAAAACCCAAACAAAAACAACCACAAATTTTCAAGGAATTTTGAGCTCTAAGAATGTGATATTTAGGCATAACTTGAACCAAAATGCCATTTGTTAAACACTTAATTGCTTCACATGTATTTTATAGTGTTCAAATTAAGTATTTTATAATTTTCTGTCCTTTATTTTTTTTTCTTTTAAGTAACTTGGTGTGACTAAAATAATTTTTTAAGTGGATTACTTTGTGTTTTCTCTTCTTGGGGCATCTCATTGTGGAGGGGATAAAACTGTAAAAAAAAGTTTCTGAGGAGCCCTTTGCCTGTTTCAGCTGGCTGGCTTCATAATTTTTATCTGCAGATAAATTAAGGCATCTTTTCAAAGCACCTGTCTCAAGTCATCTACCGTGAGGGAAGAAAAATTTAGGATCTTCCTACCCACCAATAGATAGATTCAATAACAAAAACTCAAAGAATCCATCAATAATTCAAAGGAATTTCTGCTTTCAGATACTTAATGCTGCCTTCTGTGCTATGGGCAAAAATCTGCCTTAGGCAGGTGATCAGCACTAGGCCTGTGTTCTGTCTAAATCCCACATCAAATCCTCCACGTTTTATATATATATATTCATTATCAACTCCTTCTCCTTCCCACAGCAGATAATGTAGCACAAGTGGGGATAACTGAGTCATTTTCTCATTATAAACTACTTTACAATTCAATGCAAAAAGGAAAAAAAAAAACAACAAAACCCACTCTACATTAATATGTATAAGAATTTTTAAAGTTGAGAAATGTTTCACATAGAAGCCGAGTCAATCCCCTTCACACATGTACTATTTTATTATAGAATTATGCTTACAGTTTCGTTTCATGCTTCTGTATGCTTCTGCATGTTTATACCACCATGGGAATATTGTTGTGCTGGTAAATGTCTTCAAATTTGATAATCTGGGGTGCAAAACTACTGTTGGGTTGAATTGCTATTGATATTTATGAAGTAGAGACAGCAAAACCAGGGTTAAATCAATTATTCATAATTAATTGTATATTCAAATTAAATGTGCTTAAGATTCAGTGTGAGATTCAAATACATTTTGTGCATAAGTATATTTATTTCATGCCTGGATCACTGCATACTCAAATAAGCTATGTTCAGCTAGCCACATATGTGATGTGGGACTTGAATCAGTACTTTGTGGAATTCTCTTAGATACTCAATTTGCTGCATTATAATCCAAATACCTATCACCCAGGTAAATTTAGTGGAGTTGGGGGAAGAGGAGCATTAGGTTTTTATTTTTTTTTTCTTTTTGAAAATCTGCTTTAACAGAAGCAATACTGAAAAATATATTGGTACAGAAAGATATGGTTCAGCAAATGCAGTGCAAAATTCTGACTCTGTTTAATCTGATGTTAAAACTCCAGGTGATTGAAAGGAACTCACTGGTAGCTCAATCCAAACAGGGCCAATTTTAGTCGTATGTTGCTCTTTGCCAGGAACAAAAGTATAGATATTTTTTCTGATTAGTGAGGTATTCTCTACCTTAATCAGTAGAAATGGATGATAAAGGGGGCAGTCTAGATGCAGCTACTTCCTTAACTTCAGATTACTAAATTCTGAGAGGGATGATACACAAAATGTGAGGGAATGTAACTTTTACAAAGTACGAGTGAGGTACACACTCCAGAGAAAACCTGCCTGAAACGGAGCTAGAAATTTCATCAGTTATTTTGCCCTCAGTCAGATGAAGCTGTTTGAGTAGCCAACTGTTGCCATGTTTGCATTTCAGCTCTGAACTGTCTCACACAAATTGCAGTTTAGGTTTCTTGTGTGCTCATTTCCATTCTTTGCATGTCCCTCTAAGGCTGGGTGTCTCCCAATGTGTCACAAGTACCAGGCTTCTCGTGTGCTCTGTCAGTTCAAGGAGGTTTCAACCGCTGTAAAGGATGAGCTGTGAAGCCCAAACTACACAGTAGGGCCAGGAGACATACCTGGATGCAGCTAATCCTCCACTATCACAAGCAGACACATTACGGGCCTTTTTTTTTTTTTTTTATAAACTGACAAGTCATACTGTAGAAGCAACTAGGATTTATCCTTTGCTTGACAAGCAGTCCCCAAACCTCTCTGCTGGAACAGTCAGGAATTGTCAGCCCCCAGGTTCTACAGGAACACATTGCTTTGGGTAAATTTCCACAAGGAAGCTGGGCATCTTGCATAAGCACTGCATTGCTGCCAGCTGGCATCCCAAAGGGCTGACAGGAAGCAGAAGGCCTCAGGAATTCCAGCTTTCAGGCCTGCTGTCCTTAGTTTTTTGGGATCAAAGTGTATGTAGTTTGCAAGGAAATCAACACCAGAGTTGTCTTAATGACAGTGGAGTACAGAGGACATGTTTTTGCAAGGAACTGTAAAATCCATGACTTTTAAAATTGAAGTTAATTAGAATTTTATAATATTTACCTGTTCTCTGAAACAGGATTATCGTTCTTAGCCTGTAGGTATGTTGAAATAGAAATCTACACATTCCCTTCAGAGAGAACAAGCTTCTTTTGACTGACTGAGATCTAACTATTCTAAGTTTTGGTAAAGATCACCTCAGACATGACAAAGTCTGATCGCTTCTTTTTCTTTCTTTGTAGCTCAGAGAGACACTAAAATGTCACTTGGTACTTGTGTCATCCCACAAAGCATTCAGATCTCTGACCTTCTGTGTCTGCTCTTGTTCACTGTTTTTCTTGTCACCTTGTGTACTTCTTTCTTGTTTGTGTTCCCAGCACACAATAATGTTGTTCTCAACAATTTGGATGCCCATGATTGGCAGCTTATGCTTTTTCTGTTGAAAAGAAATATGGCAGTTCATGGAAACTTTCTAGGATCTTTGTCAACATGATGTATTTCAGAAATACACAAATAGTAAATTACTGGCAGAATAGCAAGATACATTTGATGTGAGTCACTGAAGAGAGTTTTATCTATTCAGCCATTTTGTATATGAAACAGTCATTTAGCTTAGGGGCTGGTTGGCTATTCCCTTCCTTATGTGTATGCCTTCATACAGAAAACTAACCTTTTTACCAAAGTCCCCTGTAATTTGATTTATTATGCTTTGTTAAGGCTTATTAGTCAGTTTTGGGTTAATTGTGTTTATTGTTGATTTCTTTGTTAGGTCTGCTGGCAATAGTAAATTGTAAGTTTTTGAGGTAACAGTAATGTTGAAATTAAATAATAAAATAGCTTACATGGTGTGCTTCTTTTATCCTGTGTCTCTACTAGAGGTATGTGCTTTTATTAGCTGATGTGGCAAATTCTCTCTGATTCTGATTGCATTTTAAGACTTCTTTCTGTTTTGAAGCAGTCATACAACAGTTGCAGTTCACTGTCAGTTTTGCAAGACATCTAAAAAACAAGCTCCCCATATTTAGTTATAGTTAGGTTTTTATTCTGAAAATCTAGAGCCATTGTGGTTTAGCATATACAGAAAATCATAGCATTTATTTTAGACATGTTATTTGGTTCATGATGGATTAAATATAGGATAATCCTAAACTATTATTTTCTTCAGTAGTAGTTGTATTTTTGGAGCTTACTTTGGTTTTATTTTCTGTGTCTTCTCTTTCATAAGAGCATCAAGAGAGTAATTACTGGACAAGTCATATGTATATATGCACGTACCATATATGTACTTCTAAAGGAGAGCTCTTTGTGGATCCCTGCAAATTTTGCTTTGCTTCAGACCTCTTGATACATAAAAACCCATTAAAAAGAAGAAAATCAAATCTCTGCAGATAATTTCTATTAAATACTTTGCTTTGGATACATGTAAAGACAATTTTGTTGACACAAAGACCATTTAAAGTAATATAAACTTGTTTTCCATTTTATCTTCAACATGACCAGTTAGTATTGAGCCAGTATACATTTTTCTCTGTGTCTATACCATTATTTTTAATTAGTTTAAAAATTACTTTAACCTTTTCAGGTCATGCCTGCTATTAATACCATTCTACTTTTAAATTCTTGGCTGCACTTCAGTTTTCTGTGCCAGTTTTTCTTTCTTATGTGTGAATGGTAGTGGAAGTGATAAGGCATTTAGAAAATACAACCTATTAGCAACAAGTGAAAGAACTGAGTTTATTTGGACAAGATAGATAGAAGAGCGCATTACAGTAGTCTCTAGTTTCAGCTTGTAATCTTTGCTAAAGATTGCAAAAAAAAAAAAGGAGAATTAATTATTCTTGGTTTTGCTAGTGAATATGGGGAAATGGACAATGATGGAGTTTTAGGTTAAATAAGAAATAAGTTTGGCAAAAAAGCTGAGAGTGCTGTTTTAGGGTATCTCCATTTCTAGAAGCTTTTACGATTGGACAAATATTGGCCAGAGATGGTTTAAATGTAGATGATCTAGACATTGTTAAGATTACAGAAGCATGTCAAGAGACAAAAATACAGTTTATTTGTAGAGAAAGGTAGGACAGCAGCTGGGGTAGTAGCTACTTAACTAAAATGGGTAGTACTAATAGATATATATACTGATGTGTATATATATAGAAGTATACTGAGAGATTAAGTTGCCCAGAGAAGCTGTGGCTGCCCCCTCCCTGACGGTGCTCAAGGCCAGGCTGGATGGGGCTTTGAGCAATCTGAGATGGTGGAAGGCGCCCCTTCCCATGGCGAGGGGCGTGGAATTGGATGATCTTTAAGGTCCCTTCCACCCCAAACCATTCTATACGAGGAATGTGTCACTGTTAACAGTTTTAAGCAAGTTGAAATTGCATCAGTGGGTGAGATTTAGTAATTCCAAAGTAGGCTAAGCATTTTAGGGCATTTTTCTAAGAAAACTGAAGTCCTTGCTTGAGATAAGTGGCAGGGACTTGAAAACAGGAGGCCATGTGTGCTGATGAAAGTCTCAGGCAGTGGGGGCAGCTTGGTTTGCTCACCCACCCTGAAAGTTTGGGTTAGGTTTACCTTGAGGAAGGCTGCCAGGGACTTCCTGCAAGCAGGGCAGCTCGGGGTTGGGTTTTGAAGCAGCTTTGGAACATAAATATAAGTGCTTTTGGGCCATTACTGAAAGAATTTTAGGTGCTGGGGGAGTTCATTGAACCGCTGGACAAATGGAAAGCTGGTGGGGTGTTAATGCTCATAATTCCTTTGTGAATTTCACCGCGCAGAGACCAATAGTTAGATCTTATGAGTAGGGCTTGGCAAAGAGAGAATTCCTTAACAGTGAAGCTTGGGAAAGGGAACTGATGCTGAACAAATTGATACAGCCTTCCACCTTCTACAAATACACCAGCTGAAAAAAAACAACAAAAAAAAAAAACAACTGACAATGGAAAAAACCTTCAGCTTGCTTTTGAAACACTGAAGTATTTTACTTGACCTGGAACAACTGTGAATGGAAACATTCCTAAACCAAGTGGTTTTTTCTTGTGCAATTGGATTGGGCTGGCAGTATACACAGTGGCAGTGATTTATCCAACTGGGAGTAGCTTAAGCTCACTGGATCCAGGTTTATGCCTACCCTTGGATGAAGCAGTGATACACAGGTTTGAAACACAGAGAGATTAGATAGTTGAAATTAAGAAATCATATGAATTTGAGAATGTATGCCTAAAATGCCATATAAGGTGTTTACATGAATGTTTACCCATTTCTCATTAAAGTAATTTCACAACCAAAAATGTTATTAAAAAAAAGCCATTGACTGACTCGTGATCTCTAGATCAAAAGCAGATTTTCTATGTGGTGACGGTAGAAAAACAAACCAAATCCTAACCACTTAGAACTTACATACAATTCTTGTGGGCATGACTCGTTGAATTAAAGCTAGGTTTAGGCTTTAAATACAAATTTTCTGTAAAGTATTGGGGACCACCTTTTGTACAAGGCTGATAATGTTAGATACAGCAGAATGAAATAAATTGCTTAGGAAAAAATTATCCCTTCTGATAGTTTGAAAATTAGCTACCTTCAGCCATAAATCTTGCAATGTAAGATGTCCTGACCCCTGTGGAATTGAAGCCAATTAGAAATAACCTCTTTATAGCTTTTATTTGCAAAGAGATGCGGGGGAGAAAGGAGTGAATAATACCCTTACATCAGAATGCTTTAAATACCCTCGCAGACAGCTGAAATGTTGATGGAGCAATATGACCTTACTACCTTGGACTGCCTGTCTTCAAATTACAAGTTACAAAATTCCAAGTTGGTCCCCTTTTACAGGCAAAATGGCTAGTGTTGTAATTATAAAGATTTTCCTCAGATGACGGTTGTCTGCAAAATATTGACTGGAGCTCTTCTCAGCTGTCTACGGTACAGCTTAATAGACACCACATTCCTGAAAACACAGTGGAATTTTGATTGTGGCATAGAGCTATTGACATGATCTTTACAGTTTGAGAATAGCAGAAAATATCTAGGAAGCAAAATAGAGATGCTTATGTTAACTTTATCATTCTGACAAAATTCTTTGTTATACCTGGCCTTTGTGGTCCTTGGAAGTTCTTGAGGATATACAAAAGTTCAAATAAGAAGGCCAACATCATCCATCAACTCTGCCATGGGCAGATAGAATAGGCTGTGTCTACCTTTCTCTTCCAGCACTTCAAATGCTGTAAAGCCAGGTCAAGCCATATTCATTGTTGTGACCCTCTAGTGAGGTTACATGAGGCAACTCATAGTCAGACAGAGCAAAAGAGATCCTACAAAGGCAAGGAATCTCATCTAATTCATCTATACACGTCAAGGATAGCGTCAGGAACCCTATCACAGCATTATGTTTGTAAATGTCTGTGCAGTTTTGACTCTTTCAAAGAAAGACATGAAGATAATGATACATCATTATTCAGCAGCCTCAGTAAACTTCGATTTAAAAGTAGCATTTGAAAGAATAAGTTTATGTGCTAACCAGCATCAAATAAATAGTGGAATTATGTTGAAACAAATATAAAGATAATAGTAAATACACAGTGACAAAATTCCTCTTTCTTTGAGCTCTCACAAAAAAAAAAACAGGCAAGGAATGAAAATATCTCTCTGCATGTACAAGAGGGCTGCACTTCACACTGCAATCTGTAGAACTGTGTCAAAGGTACCTTGTTTTGGTCTGTGTCTGGTGACAGCATTGCAGAGTGATGGTTAATACTGCATTGCCCTGCTTCCAATGCTCTGCTCACGTGCTGAGGCACAAAACTGTTGCTCATGCAACTTTAGTCAGAGATAAGTGGGCGCTGTGCATCATCTCGCTGAAGTTGTTCCCTTTAATGTCCGGCTTCTGATCCAGAGTGAGGAAAATGCAAAGAGCTGGTGGCTGCTCTGTTCAGGCTAAGTTGTAGGAGCTTCCAAGAATAGGTGACATGACAGCCTAAGTACTGTCTGAGGGATACAGCCCAACCTTGTTTCACAGGATCAGCTTTCAGCAACATGTGCATGAGGTGGATTTTATTTGATTGTGAGCAGCATCTGCGTGGGTGCAGAACAGAGGGAGTTCTTTCTTAATGCTTTTTTCCCTGCTTTTGATCAAGCAAAACCAGAAAACCAGCCCAACAGCTAAAGCAAAGCAGACTGTAGGAGCGCAGGCCTGAAAAATCCCAAAGAAAATGAAGGAAAAGACATTCAGAACTCTGAGAGGATAAAATGTTTCTTACAGTTTGCCATATATATTACCAGAATAAGGCCTTTAAATACATGTATATATTTTGTACATGAGCAACACTAAATTAAAGAAAACCCTAATTCTATCAACTGTTTCCTTCTGAGGATGCAAGTTGTATCATTTCACTCTTCTGCTCAAGAAGGGTAATGGTAACTGGTATCTGTTACGAATTAGCAAAATACAAACCATGCATTTGTTCTAACCTGATAGTTTACAGATAACAGATAGTTACAGGAAGTTTACAGATAACACTAATAAAGAATGAATTCTCATTCTTCTGTGTGGATGAAAAGTGTATATGAAGGTAATGCCACTATAGGGACATGGCCTATAGGCTATTAAGGGAGAAAAAGAAGTATTTAAGTACTATCAGAAGACCTCATGGGCTTATAGCAAAGATACAGAGCATAATCAAGGCTGTTAATTGTGCCAAGTGCTGCCACTCAAAACTGAAGTTGAAGCCTGTTGTCCTTGTGATACTCTGCAAAAGAAAACACTATTTCTGCAGCATTAAGTAATATAAGGATTATTGTTCTTTTAGACAGGTTCTCATCTCAGCTGTCTAGCAGAGGTCTCCTTGGCCTGTTAAACAAAAGGGAACCACATATTCAGCTGTTTCATTTTCAGTTGTATTATTTTTCCTCAGGGTTTTTTTTTTTCTCCCTTTTGCCTGTCACTATTTGACACATATGGGCACGATTACTACAGTATGTATAAATAATTTCTTTAAAACCCACAGATGGACAAGAGCTATTTCAAACCTGTCTTACTGAAGGAAAACAAGGGCCAGAAAGAATAAAAATATGCCCACTAAGAAAAATAGGACTATAAAAATAAAGTGTAGATATGACAGGTCATTTAACAAGGAAAGCATAAAAGTAGTGTTGGGAGAAACACAAAGCTACTACCAGGGCTGTACACAAATTAGCTTATGATGTAATCTTGAATACTATAATCAGATCTCATTGTAATCATATGTGGGGGTTCCCCAAAAAATGTTAGCAGGATGTATATATGGCTAATGATATTTATGTTTTTGTAAATATGTAAGTATGATATAAAAGGTGGAGGGAGGGATAGGATTAAGCCAGCCCGGGAAGCTTTCTGGCAATAGAAACCAGCTATATCAGACACAAGAAAGACAGCAAAAATACCCCAGACCTCCTTACCACACTTTATTCTCTAAGTCTGCATAGTAATTAAATCTCTATCTGAGAGACAGGAGAATTAAAGATAAATAATTAAAAGTTGACAAGAGTCTCACATGCACAGGCATTTGAAAGTGGCCAAACCTATTGTTTGTTCTAATACAGGTCTAGGTATTGATAAGTAGTGGAAAAAATAGACCTGCTGGCAAGGATGAGAGTGGGTACCGGGAAACAAGCACAAAACCCAAGAAGTTATCCCAGAATCTGTTAAAATGATGGATTTTCCGCTATATGCAGGGAAAATTAATGTGCTTGGAGCTGACCCAGAAATTAGAGATGACAGGCTGCTGTTGACCAGCCAAAGTTTGAATAGTGAACTACCGGTGTAATTATCAATATTAAATCTCCATTTCATGGCAGTGAAAAACCTCATCCTATAGAAGAGGTTCCCATGCAGTGAAGGCTTCACATGGCAAACAATTGAAAGCACAGTAAAATGGGATTACTGGTGGTTTGCAGCAAGAGGACAAGGCCTGTGTTGAAGCTTTGTATATTTGTTAGCATTGCACGATTTGCCAGGTTGGAGATAGCTAAACATCTTTATCTTTCACAAACACAACTACTTGATGGTACAGCACATAACCAGAAAAGTGGTTTAGCCCAAAAGTGATAAAAGGCGGATTCACCTCAAATATGACACAAATTAATCTCATTGCCATCAGAAATGGTTGAACTTTGCAAAAAGATGTCTTATTCTACTCAAGTTGTTACTAATGCAACAGCAGTTTGAATAAAACATATAGATAAAAATGTGGATTTCCCTTAGCTTTCAGTGTAAAGCTATTAATTATTTATTGTCTTTTGCCATATTGCATTTCCATTTTAGTTTCATATGACAACTTATGCTAATTGCTTAGGGTGCTTACCATCATAAGCAGATTTTACATTTATTTACTGTAAATCTCTGTTTAAAGCAAATGTGAAGTTTACTGTCATCATCTTCATCAGTCAATATATTTGACTAAAATACTGAAAAATCTCCTTGAAATTGCTATGTGTACAAGTTAAATCCAAGTAGATAGTGACTGCAAAGGGAATGTTTCTGCAAACTATAGCTTTCTCAAAAATTTAAGTGATTGGAAATTTGTGATCTTCAGCAGATTTTAGATCAAATATAGTTTCATGTTCTATTTACATTTTGGTAGGCCACTCTATCATTAATAGTAGTAAATTAGTAAAATATTAACAGACGACAATTACAGAATGTATTTTGTTAGTCTATGGGGAATGCATCTAGACTGGTGAAAAAAATAGATATTGGGCAAGATTTTGGTTTTATTTTTCATTTCTTTGATCCAATTGAAGGCGCCAAAGCAGATAAGGAATTTGATAGTAGAGAAAGATATACCTTTAGAACTTCTTTTAATTTGGGAAACAGCTAAGAAGAAAGAACAGTCTGATTATAAAACCAAATGTAGTCTAGAGTAAACTTCTAAATGCTGGATTAGAAATCAAGCTGATACTGTGTCCCTTGTGGACAGGAGAGCCAATGTGATCCTGGGGTGCATCGGGGTGTCCACCAGGTCAAGGGAAATGATCCTACCCCTTTAGTCAGCCCTAGTGAGGCCACACCTGGAGTGCTGTATCCAGTTCTGGGTTCCTTGGGACAAGACAAGGAGCTACCAGAGACCAAAAAGATGGTTAAGGGACAGGGACATTGCTCTTATGAGGAGAGACCGTGGGAGCTCGTTAGTGAAGGCAAGATTTGTGTTCAATGCCACGAAAAAAGAAATGAGGCAAAACGGAAAAAATTACACAGGACAAAGGTGGAATTTTACTTTAACCATCAGGTTTTAGTTGTACCAACCCAAATGGAACACACACTGCTGCCATTAATGTGGTGTTTGGTAACCATTATGTACTTTTTATACCAATTGCCACAAAACACCACAGCCCCTTTGCTATCACACAGGCTACAGTCAAACAGAACTAGAAAAGGTTTCTCACTGGATTGGAAAATAAATATCTGGGATCTACTCAATTTGCAGCAATACCAATGCCTAAAAATTGACTTTTTTCCCCCTCCTTAAAAAACGCCCTGTTTCACAGAAACTTCAGTTTTTCATCAACATTCTGGTGAAAAGTTCCCAGATGGATCTGTTGACCAGTATGTTTCACACAATGGCATCTGTCTGTCTGGAAGTAATAGTCTGATACATATTCTGTAATGAGGATAATGTCGTTGTCTCAGGGAACATACAAAAAAAAATATTAGAAAGTGTTTTGTACTTGACTGAATTTTCTCTTTCTTGTCCAATTCACATCTCAGCTTCCCCTTTTTATTTTAAATTTTCTTTTCCTGAAGGGTAAACATGGGTTATGCTCCAATAATGAACAAAGTAAAATGCAGTTTGTGGGAATGCTGCTCAAACTGACAAGACTATTTTACCTACTGGCTTTATGGGAAGCTTTTCATGGTTCCTTTTTTGAATATATGCTATTTGCTCCCAGCTGGAAACACTGTCAACTTCACATCTCCCGAGGTCTTTAGAGTCCTGGGAAATGAAGCTGAAACAGAGTATTTTTAGTTGCCATACTATGATGTGGAAGGTTGGTAAATGTGAGGCAAATTATATGATATTGGTATACAAATCACTTTTCTCATATACAGTAAATTGTAGCACAAGGGTGCATAAAAGTAATTAAGTGATTTGTGAACCAGGCTCTAGATATATTCAAAAATTACTAAGGTGAATTACTTCTTGGATTGTAAGATAATTATAGCACCAGTATTCTGCTCATCAACAATGTAGTCCTCACACAGGCACAATTGCAATGGAGTGCTGTATTTTTATATGTGGCCCACACTCTAATTAACACATTCTAATTTCAAGCTTAAAAGAAAACCACAAGAAACATATGGCTTATAGCATTTTATTATTAACAACTAAGCTGTGTGTCTCACTGTGAGACAAAAAGCCAATCTTTCTTTTCTTTGATTCAGCCTTGCTCCCTGCTTTTTTATTTCTATCAGATAATTAAATAACCCAAACAAGATGAAATTAGTTACTTAATTTCTTTAGGAATTAGAGGTAATTTAGATTTAAGGAACTATTTTTTGGAGTATTTGAATGTTTTGTTTATAACAGCTTAGTTCAGCCTGTTTGTTCACTCATTTCTTTTCATCGGCAAGATTTAAAACCAATCAATGATGCCCTGAATTCTGGCTATATTTAATGAGAGAAAATGCTTGGGTTTTTTGCAGTTAAATGCTCCATATTTTCCAAATCTCTCTCCATTCCACCCTATTTTTAAGCAGCATGTTAATAGTATTAGACTGCTAAGATGAGGATGTTGCTAATAGCAGAATCACAGAGCATGCTAATTACTTGCAGAGAGGTCACAAAGGCTGGTGAGAGATAGATTCTGATAAGCTGGGGCAATTGCAATATTCATGACTTCCTTTTTTTGTTCCTCCCTAACTTTTTTCCTCTGAAATGCTCACAAGTCTGTGTCCGTATCACCGATGAAGGGTAAGATGTCTTCATTTGAACGGCTCTTTCTTGGTGGATTTTTGTGGTGCAAAGCAGATGGCAGTGCTCCTACTGTCTCTTCAGAAGTGAGTACATTAAGGGTAGTGCCCCACTGGCTCTTTGATGAGACAGGTCTGAAATCATCAAAGGCTGGCCCTCTTCTTTCTGTCAAAAAGTACAAGCAGGGCCTATGGAGACCACTGTCTATGGAAGATGATAGCAGTAATTAGCCTTTATGATAGATAAATCTTCATCATCTGATGATCAAAGACAGCTAAAATTACCAAATTACATGTGGCAGTTTTGTAATATGAATAAGATGAGGCAACTTTATAATCTCTATGATCTTGTTACATAGAGTGCTAACTCTGTTTTAAGTGTATTTTGCATTAGTTAGGTTAGTTGTTTCAAACACAGGAGCTTATCTTTTCTTAGAAATATTTATTTATTTAACAATTTATATGTGATGCAATAAAACAATTTGATAAAAGGCAGGAAAGAGAGGATCAGCATAAAGTGAGTGGGAAAATTATATTTTTACTTGTTTCCCTTTTTCTCTTTTCTTTCAATTTTTTTTATGTGCCTTTTTTTCCACCTTTTCCAATCTTGCTTCCCCATTACAGGCTTATTAGGAGCAGCATTTTCTGGATTTCAAGCAGGAGGTGGGACTCACAGGCCTCCCTCAAGATCAGTTCTGCATGAAAAACAGGAACAGATGACCCAGCTTGACTGGCTTGAGAGAGAGGTGTAGTGTTTGTGGCAGAAGACAAGAACTTCATTCCTGTGCTAATAGTGAAATCTCTTCAGTCAAGCAAAGCACTGAAAGTCTGAGGGTCTAGAAGTGCGTTGCAATTTAAGAATGTTGTGGGGGTTTTTTGTCCCTAACAAGTGAAAGTCCTTGTTACTGTGATCTGTGTAGATAATATATATATTTTTTTCCAAACTAAAATCCCCATCTTTTAAGTAGAGAGAAACGCTTTGTTATCACTGGTGACACATTTCTGGGCACTCAAGATACATTTTTCACCCATCCTAAAGCTGGTGCATTGCATGGGGTGGTCAATGCTTTCCTTTAAGAGCTGATGTGTGCTTGCACTGCAGTCTGTTGGGAACATAAGTGCTGAGTGACTTTAAACGTGGTGGTACTGAGCCTTGCGATATCTGACGTCAGGCAGCTCACTTCTAGAGTTTCCGAATCCTGTTGTAAACACGTTGCATTCATCCTGGCAGGAATCTTGTAAGAGGATCCAGTGTAGCCAGGGTGCTACATATAGAGCCAAAAGGCAACCTGCTCAATAGTAAAGGAAAGCCTTTACAAACAGGGGTTTGGGAAAGCATGATATCAAGAATAATTTAAATTGATCTTTTTCACTTAGCACCGAACTGCTGTGAGATTACAATTTGCGATTTAAGCACCTAAATGCCACTTAAATCTGGTGCTAGGCTTTTATTTCCGGTTTGGAATCCAAGTTTCTGTTTAAATATCTTTTAGGAACTTTCTAAATAAAGGAATAAAATAATAATAATAATAAAAAGAGATAGCACTCTTTGAGAGCTATCATCTAGTCCTGACAATGACCTGAAAACTTCAGGGTCAAATACACCACTTTACTTTCTGCTTTCAGATGATAATAGCTATGCATTATTATTATGTAAAAAATATGACTGTACAGCATGTTCTGGAAGGAAATAACTTGTTGCCAAGGTTACTGAGTAGAATACATCCCCAATATATAGGTAATTTTAAAAAAGAGAATGCTAAGACAGTTTAAGAAGGGAGGTAGAAGAAGGGTGGAGTGCTAGAAGATATATAACCATATATTTCAGTTTTATTATGCAACAAGAGGATTCTTGTTTCAGTCAAATGTAGACTAATTTGAAGCTCTTTGAAAATTACTATTATTATTTCATGTCCATAGTTTAGTTTTTTTCACATCATGCTCATTTTTACCTACTAGAATCCAAGGTTTTGTTACTTACCTGTGTAAGATATGTTTGTGACTAAGTAATTTGAAGAAAAGGGATATTTTTGCAGCATAATTCAGCATTAAAATAAGATAACTTTGTATGAGTGTACGACAAATGTTTTTGCAGTAAAATTTGAGTACTGGCCTAAACTTTTTATAGTCTTATTTTGAGCCAAAAGTCCTGAGCATGTTTCTGTCTCTTGACTGCATACAACAATTAGTTTGCTGAACAAAGGACACATCAAAGGGAAGCATCATGGACGAGGTGAAGGACAGAATTAGGGTGAGCTTATAATTTGGTGGTACTAGCAGAATTCCTTGCCTTTCTGACAAAGAAATAAAGGTTTGCCTTTTAGGAAGGGCTTGGGCGCCTGCTTTCTCAAGCCTAGCTTTGCAGTATGGGCATGCAGTGCAGCAGTTATTGAACTGCCTAGCCTTCATGTTTTCCTCATCATTGGGATAATAATGGACAAAGAAATGCATTAAGGAAAAAAAAAGCATGACTGGGCAGAAGTACATTTGCCCAAATGAGTGTGAAGGCAGTAATTCAACTTAGTCCTTCATTCCTGGTAGTTCCTAGGGAAAAAGTTATAGCTACGCTGGCATGTTGAGACATGTTCTACAGCAGTGCATAACAGGTATCCACATTTTAATGTGGATGGGATATAAGTATTTTTAATGCTGTGTAAGCCAGGAAACACAAATATCTCAAGATATTTGTTTGTGGAGTATTGATGACCCAGTTAATGGAATTATTAATGAGTTGAAATATTCAGAAGGCACATTGTTAAGCCGAGTTAACTGGACTGCACAGCTAACACCTGGAACTGTTTCTCTGTGGCTGTTTTAATAAATGGTTTGAAAGGAGCTGTTGTATAGAGTATGCTATACATTTCTCATCAATGATGCAGTGACATATTTAATATGAGCTTATTGGTCCAGAAATGAGCCTTGTTAACTGCTCCATTGCTATACTGTGTGTCTGGGCAAAAAAACCCGCCTCATTGGTAAAGCTCTTTGTTGTAACCAGTCACTTAATGCTGAAATTTTATCCATTCTAAGCCTAGTCTTTGACTATGGTTTTAGCCAACATGAAATGTTTGGGGTTTTTGGTGGTTTTCAGGTTGTTTTGGGGGTGGGTTTTTTGGTTTTTTTTAGAAAGTGGATGATGAAAATAACTTCACATGGAAGCCCAGTAGATATCAGGATTCTGGATAGATAGGAATTACAGAAAGCTATCTGAAATCAAAAAGTTTCAAATAAATTGAATCTTAGCCAGGTATATGGATATTCCAGTCAATGTGTTAATGAGTCAAGAACTGCAAATACTTTAGATAAACAGAGAAAAGTGTTGCATCAATTTTGCCTATAGAAACAAGTAAAATTTACAGCTGCAGCTATATTTTGTAAGGAAGCACATATATCAGGCAATGCCAGGTGTCAGGCATATTTTTGGAATCCTGCTACTCTGCTTGTTTTCTTGAGTATCAGATTGCTTGCTCTTTAATAAAGCTAATTAATTTTACTATCTGATACTAAAATAAACAGATAAAAATTGTGCTAAAGAGGTTTCTCTATAGCAGGAAAGCCAGCACTGCAAAACTCTAATGCTGAATGCAGCTCTCATTCACACACAAGCTGCCTAATCCATGGCACTGTGTTGAGATAGGGCAAAAGCACGTTCAGCTGCTCCTAATCCCCAAGATGTGTAGAGGCAGCACAAAATGGAAAGCATTCTTCCCTGAAGGGCTGGAAGAAAAAGAACCCTTCTGCCTCTCGGTCCTGCCCCAGATATGGTACCAAGCCTGAGCTTAAAATGCAGCTTTCCAGCAGACACATATTTTAATGATGATGCTGGACACATCCTCCCCAGAGCACACTCAGTTTTGTATTTTTTCCTTGGCAAAGTGTTTCAGATGTTTCATGTTCTAGCGTTTCACAGACCAGATCATTGTGCAAACTTTAGTGCTCAAGAGGGAGACAACCTCTGCTGTTCCTTAACCCTCTTCCTTGTACAGCCTGGGAATGAGGAAAGATTCAGGGTGAGATTCATCCCTTCACAATGCGGTTCAAACACGTCCAGGGAGAGAGGAAATTGTGATCTTGCCTTCAATAAGCCTCTTGCATAATTCAGCTTGCAAACTAGCTCTTAGTAAATCTTAAACAAACAAAACAAATAACATCTTATGGAGACCTGCAGTAAAGAAGCTGAAATAGCACAATGAAAAATCTAAAGATTATTCCTGTCCTACATGATGTTAGCCTTAATTTTCCTTTATAAACAAGTAGTGAAAATCGAATACAGTATATGAGCAAGAAGAGGCCAGACATTTTGGTTGGTAACTGCCTTTTCTTTTTTTCCTGTGGAAAAAGAACTCTCTAGCCGAAAAGGTGGTGATGCTCAGACTGAATTTTTAATAGGAATCTACATGTGTTCTTCTGAACTGCTAAACAGTTTGTGATGTTAACCCTGTGATATGCCCTTCCTCAGCTTGTGTGATGTTAGCCATTTGACTTTCCATTTTTTCCTTCCATTTTCTTCCCATTTTTCTTCCTATTAGAAGAACTTTTTGTAAATATTTTTTAGTTTTAATTCTTCTTCCCCCCCCCACTAAAAATTCTTAAAATACAAAAGGATTTAAATAAGTGACAAAATTCTAATTGACACCAGTGGGAAAAAAATTATATAGGCAGTGTTCGGACCTCTTGGGCACAGCTTCCGAAAGCTGTTCTTTGTAGATCTTATTCCTCCTTTTCTTCCTGTTCCTCCATGACCAGCCTTTCATACACACATCCTCTGAGGCCTTTAAAACCAGTGGTTAACTCATATAGTCAGCATCTGTCTTGAGACAGGGGTGAAAATAAAAGAAGGGAAAAAAAAAGGGTAAAATAATCCCACCAGACTGCTTCTCAGTGGAACAAGGAAAGACACTGCTGGTCAATGAAGTGCAATCTCCATGAGACTCAGGGATCAGCTAATGATAAAAGACACTCTCCAGAGGAATTTGTCCTACATAGATCTGCACTGAAGTGCTCAGCAGGCAACAAAGCCAGCCCCGGTCTTCACACATTAGTTCTTATTCCATGTCGTGTGCAATTCGATTGCATGTTTTGTGTAGATGTATGAGTGTATCTGATGAGTAAAGCCACGTAGACAAACAGGCCTTCTTTTCACTTGTATTAGGAAGGAATTGCATTAATGAGATAAAATGAAAAATTATCTCTTTAGAGCAATTTTATATTCAGTGGGTATATTTCCAGATATAAATCCTTTCCCTTTTTGTTTTGTTATAGATAGAAATTTTCCCAAGATATTTCCAGCTGTTAGTTTTAACCTTAGATGGCAAACTGGGATTTGTGACTGGTAGATTTTTTTTTAAAAAATGAAAACTTCTTTCTTCTCTCCTTATAACATAGCAACAAGGGCAGGTTTTATAAGGGCTCAGACTCCATTTCACCAGTACCTCCTGATTAATTTGAGCCTATCCCTAGTTACTGGCACAGTCCTCTCCAGAGGTATCACATGCTGACCTCCTTCATGTTGCCTTTTGAATTTTTGATTTCCAGCAGGTGAACAGGGGCAAGGAAATGAAGACCCATCTTCTAATGAAGCTCCTTTGTGTCCTGCATTTGCTGCACTTTACAAACTGACATTATCATGCAATTATTACCTTACCGCTTTCATCCTGCATAAGATTCTATTGGATGATTTTATTTTCTATCATTTGTTTTGGCATTTTAAAATACTCATATTAATATTTTTATTTTTATTGGTTTTTTGACCCATAATATCTTTAAATCTTTGCATATTTTTTTGCCTCCAGATGAGTTAAGCAGTTATACAAGGTTAACTTTTACAAAGCTGAAATAAGGACCAAGCAGCTTACTATTTTCTTGTTTAGAGTTTTTTTTTCTTTCATAATATATTACTAATTTAAGAACTTTTGACCTGAAAGTAACAGTTTTCTTGCTGATCTTGATCTGCTCAAGGTTAATTGTAGAGTAGAGCAGCATATTATCTGCTGAGCTGCTAGATCTCAGAATATAACTGGCACCAAATCTTAGTCTGATTAACTCATATAGCTGGTAAATGTGTCAGCATTGGCAAGTTTTCCCTGTTCCCCATATAAAAGTGTTCCTATGAGTTCCTATAGGTATTGAATTAATCTTTCACTTTAGACACTTAATGAAAAGAGGAAACTATTCTCAGTATGAAGTTTGAATACTTTTCTTTGCATCCCAGGAACATAAGATAATCATAATTACTAACAAAAAAAAATTAAATAAATTTGGTGTTATTTAATGTTGTTATCTAACAGAGAATTTATACACATGCTTCAGTTCCAAGTGGAACAGGGCTCTGGAATTCTTTGTGACCTTTGGGCCCATTTCCTCTTATCTTCTATTTGGTAGTAAGATTCAGCTGTGCTAATTTTGATATTACACAATTTCCACAGAAGTCAGCTTTGATTTTTGCATAAATAAAAAATTTTATCCTCTTCGCACAATACAGATGTGTGAAGACATTTTATAGGCATGTAATTAGAAATGAGTTTTGATGAAATCTTAGTATAGCCTCAAATATATGGAGGGAAATCAACCCAGTGTTTTCCTGCCTCTCCTTAATCAGTAGCAGAATGGCTCAGGCATAACCAAAGAAAGTTCTACCAAACCAGGCAGTCTAGGATAATGAATGGAAAAGCATCCATCTGACAACTGGAAAAAAATACCATGTGATTCAAGGTACAGTTAAATGGCCTTTGCATCTATTTAAGAATTCAGTTCATATGGCTTAAAGTTGAGTCAGTAATCTGACATGGAAGCATTACTGCTCTGAATGGTTTGTTCTTTGTGTAAAATATTTGCGGTTTGCTGTTTTGGGTTTTTTTTAATCATGGTTTCCTGTAAATACTACAGCGTGAAATGCAGTATGCAAAGAAAAAGACATTACAGTGTTCCCTGTCATTTGCATAAGGTAAAGAGTATTAAATTAAGATGTGGGGAAAAAAACAAAATTGTGAACCATTGGAAAGAATGGAAAGACAAAGTAATACTGGTAGAGGGCACACAAGTTACTGCAGAAATGTACTGCACTGAGACACTAAAATAGTTATATTATTCTTAAATCCTCAGTGTAAGGTGAAAGCATTTACATGCCTTAAGGAAAGCAATGATTGCTCTGGCGCCGAGAGAAAACTCTTTGCTTTGCTGCATCATCATTTTGATAACTGCCTTTTTCTTTCCTCCTTTTTGTTTCTTTCCTTTTTTTTGCCTTTCAGTATCGTTTCCCCCTGGCAGTATGTGAGATTACTGCTCTGTAACATATGTGAAGTGTACATGTCACATCCACAACAGGGCTGATGTCTCTGCGCGTGCAGCCTGCTAAATAAAACACCACTAACCTGGCAGCCAGCTCCCTGGCTCTGTGTCCAAGTGCCTCCACTAAAAAGCCTTTCCTAACACAAAACTCAACTGTACTCCTGGGAACAGCTTCTGATGAGGACTGGACTGCTCCCCCTAAACAGGGTGAGTAAAGCTGAGCCAGGTTTGTCCCCCTTCCTTCCACATAGTTCTCCAGTGCTGACCCAGAGGTCCTGGCCCTCAATTATGTTCACATAACTTCCTGCTTTAAAAACATTCTCTTAGTGGGTCCAGCAGGGCTTATCCTGTTTCCTACATGAGTGGAAACCAGCCCAAACTGATTGCTATGTTATTGGCACATCACCCATGTGGAAGAGAGGCCGAATGCTGTACAGTGTAGATGTGGCCAATATGCCCTAAAAGATAAAATCTCTGTTCTTTGTGAATATCAGGTAGACTTGCTATGGATTGATCATCCTTGGATTAGATTTATCCCTGAAGCCTTTTCATTTAGAAGGATAAAGAATCCAATATTTTCTAAAAGTATGCAATGGATCTTCTAGTAAGATGCCCTTTGTTTTACTGGCTTCATATTCTAGTACTGAGGAAAGCTTGTTGAAAACTTTCATTTGAATGAAAAAATCTTTTTTGTATTCTGAAAATGTGTGTATATGTAAAATAATTTATATAATTAAGACTAACTGAACTGCCAGGTGTAAATTATTTTTGGTTTTGCAAGGTGAAAATCTAAGGAGGTAAAGGACTACTGCAGTTTATGAAGAACTGCTTTTAGTTGTTATTAAAATATGATGCATTATGAATTATAGTAGGTGGAATTGTGGGAGAGGAGTCTGGACACCAACACAAAGTCTCCATGCTCCATCAGCACTGGAGTTGAAACTTGTTCTCTCACATTACTTAAAACAGTGGTGTTCCCAAGAGGAAAACAGAGAAATGGCAAAATGGCTGTAAGAATAGCCAGGAGGGGCAAGTGAAATTGTGATTCAAGATCTGGTATTAGAGCATCAGCAACAAAAGTGAAAAAGAAAAGAAAAATCCAAACCAAACAAAACCTAAACCCTTCGTGATGCAATCCTGTAGTAATCCTTGAAGCCGAGGTAAGGTAGAGCTAAGCATTTGTTTCTACTTTCTACTTACTGGCTCTGAGAGCTCTGTCGTAACACAATCCAAGTATACAATGTCCATTTCGAGATCAGTTTGGCTGATGAGCATATGGGAGGCAAAAGGGAATGCAGTGCCTATTAAAATGCTTATGAAAAATAGATAAAGCCTTTCAAACTTTAATAACATGCTATTTGATTCTGTCAGCAGATAACATTATGCACAAAGCATTGCATAGCCGGGTTTAAGAGCTTGAAAGTCATCAGTCTAAGAAGGATTCCAGGAGACGCAGTGCAGGATAGCACATATTGACAACCTGCCAGTTTTGAGGGCATGAGGAGGACACAAGCACCGTAGTTTTACTTGATTGTGAGGAAAGGAGATGGATAGTGTCATCAGGAGTGAACAGACAGGGCAGACTTCAACTGGACCAAAAGAGAAAATTTGTGTACAGACATTCTGTGCAGGCAAGATCTAGTAAGTGAAGCATTATTAAATGTATTTATGTCCTTCCCTAGATTTTCTACAGATGCCTTTATGCCACAAGCTTCTAAATATTCATTAAAAAAAAGAATAACCAAATAAGCAAACAAAAAATTCTGCAAAATGCATAAATAACTCCAAGGTTCTTGGAGCTATGTTGTTTCTACTCAGGCTGTTTGGGATGGTGAGCACCTGCTTGTAGGAGAGGAGATTTCAGAAGTGCCTTGAGGAAAAATACTCAGTCAATCAGATCACAGGCAGAATGATATGGTCCATGACATTCATCAGGATCTTTTTATTTGATATGCTTGGGGGGAAAAAAAAAGTCATAGGTTCCCTTGTATCCCTTTGCCTGTTTCTCTTGGATTTCTCCTTAATGCACGCAAAAGGGATAAATCCCTTTCGCCCTCTGCCATTCCAGCAATGCTCATGGAAGAACCCCTGACTCCATGGCGAGGTGTTTCTGTATGATGTTGCTGTAAATCTGGTGTGGTGCATTTGCAGTCAGCACAGTGATATTGCTCCTGTCCCCTGCCTGCCCGCACTGATCCCGGAGCGCTGGCAGAATAGCAGGAAAGCTGATCTCTCGCTCTGTTACACTCCCAACAACCCAGCAAGAAGGCATTGTAACTTCTCCTATTTGTTCTTATCCAGTGTTTTGACCTCAATCCTGGCTGCAGTGCTTAATATGATTTATTTATTCATAAGATGCTAAACTAACAATATTGAGTTTGGTTTGGGCTGCCCATGAGACACTGAAAAGAAATGCTGACATGTTATTGCTAAGGGCAATGGGCAGATTACTCTGCCTCACATTCACATGGTGCATTTACTCACCTATGAGCATTTTTATAGTGACTGTAATTGTAACACCTGGGCAATATATGTGCACCATAAAAATGCTGAAAACTGTCCATTAGGACAATTAATTCTCTGTCCAGCTTCTGGTTTAATTGAGACATTGTGCCTTTGGCTGTGTTATTGCCTTTAATTTAAGGCATGCAGTAGGGCAAAGCTAGCTCTCACAGCTGTGAAAATATGTGGGTAGGTACTGGGATGCTGGAGGCTGAGGAAAAGCAGGAGAGGGACAGAGAATGTGTTGCAGAAGCAGTTCCAGCACAGTTTAAAAAATCGTATTGTTTTCGTTGTTGTAGTGACATTGGGCAAATGTTTTTACATGACTGGTAATTAAGATAGAAAATTGAGCTTAAAGGGCCCTGAAACTGATCAAGGCTGAATTTGACTAATAGTTCTGGTCAGAACAAAAGCAATGAGAAATTTAAAAAATGTCAAAACATATCATTTTGACCTTTCTGAAATGAAATGTTTCATTTCGGAAATGCCAAACCATTTCATTTTGACATTTGTAAAATGAAACTTTGACTTTTTGATTCAAAATGTCACTTTTTTTTTTCCTTTAAAACTGACCTACATTGCTCACATGGTAGAAAACTAACGTAAAATTAAGGTAAAATAAATCCAGAACACTTTGAGCTGAATAAAAATTTAAATTTTTCAAAGAGAGGTAAACGAATTCCACTTTTCTTGCAGTTACTTTCCTTACTTGTTTTGTCTGTCCTTGTTGATATTATGGTGGTATTATTATTATTGTGTTTTCATATTCAAATTTCCCTTTTTCCCTCTTTCTTGCACTAACTTGGAAAATCTGCATTTGTTGTATTGTACTTTGTTTTGAGATTTTTCTTGGGAAGTACTTCTCTGTGCAGTTGCTTGGAGTTTTTTTTGTTTGTTTTTCCTTTAATTTATTGGTGCATGGTCTAGTCACCATTGGTGCATGGTGCACATCACCACGTGCACATTGCATCATAAGAAACCACTGAAAAATGTCTTTGAGCTGCTGAATCCTAAGTTCTCCAATGTGCTTGTTAAATTTGAAACTGATTCTTGGGAATTTCCCAATCAATTAAAAGACCACAACAGCCACACAGGGAAGCAGAATGTTTAATATTTCTGTTGGTAACAAGAGTTTGCCAGCAGCTATCTTCACTACAGTCTCGGAAATGGCTCTTTTCAGGAATCAGACTTCTTTTTATTATTTTAAAGTAGACACAAATATAGAAATGTTTGATGGACTGCCAGGCAGTGAATGAACCTAGATCAAAACTGGTTCCTCAACTAGAACTGCACAGGCACATAGTTTAGTTCAGTAAATTCACTGGGAATGAAGAGCAATACTGAGTTTAACACCCAGTCTTCTGCTTTTTCTGGAACTCACTTTGACAAGAACATTTTTCTGATAGTTCAGTTAGATTTGGTCCTGCAGGGTGCAAAGCTTAGGGCTGGTAAAAACACCACCATTGGAAGAGAGAGTTTACTGCTGAAGCAGAAAGGACAGGCAGGAAAATGAGTGTACAGGTATGACCAAAGTGCTCAAAATAATTTAGTAAGATAATGGTGTATTTGGAAATCAAAATGTACGAATTATTGCACAATAATATTGAGCAAGACTTGGAAAAGCTTTTAGAGAATGGAAGCAAGTGGATAATTTTTCTGTTTATGTGATATTTGAGGACAAGCCTGATGTAAGTATAGAAACAACATTGAAGGCCACTTATTGAAGTTGAAAAAAAAAAAGAGTTAGAGATTCTTGTAGTTATTCTTGCAGTTGATGAGCCACATCACATGATAAATGTGATATATTTCTTTCAATGGTTTACATGGTACCCTTGCTTATGGTGCTGTCCTTGTGAGACTTGGCACTTCACATTGGCACTTTTCTTCAGCTGACAGTGGAGTATGATTAGATTGTGAGACTGGTTTTTTAGATCCCCTGATTATGAACAAAAACGGAATAAAATAACTGAAGCTTAACCAATGGACTCATAATCCCAAAAGCAAATCAAATTGAGCATGTTAGACCAGACAAAATATTTTGTGAGATGACCTCTGGAAAAACACTAGAACTTCTTGAAAGTCATGGGCTGTTTGATGCCCTAAGTGTCCAGAACAAGAAAAGAATCACTGTGCACAGCACTTGCCTCATAAACAGAGTGACAAATGGAGTTTGTCAGTGCTGTACTGTGATATTCTGGACAGTGATGTAAATTCCAGGAATATTTTCTCCAACTCCTCTTTCCCTGGAGAAAGCTGTGAGAGAAAAGTAAGAAAACAGCTTCTGCATTGCTTTGAAAATTGTAGAAAAGAACCCCAAAATATATTTGTTCTAATCTACAGTAACATAATCCCTGTTTTCTGCTCAGAACATCTCAGAGGCTTTTAGTTTAATATGTGGCAGGAATGTTGTTGAAGTTAAGTTTCTTCACAAGAGCTTTTGATCCATGGAAGATCAAAAGTTGTATCTCAAGGAGTATCTCAAGGAGTTTTCAGCTAAATGAATTTGACTTGGACATACCAAATTTTAAAGCAATAATCCAAAGCTTGATGCAACTGAATGAGGAAAAAAAAAAAAAAGCTTTGTTCCGTGGAGAGTGGAATTAATGAAGTCTAATTTTCTATCCATTGTGTCTCCTAGCGGGAGTCTTTAGGTCTAATCTTTTCACACACTTTAGATATTTACAGTGTTGCTATCCTATAGACATATTGAAGAGCCTCATAATGGTTGAGTTGATGTTGCATTCTTTTTCAAAGTGATGAAACTAATCCAGTGTTTGCCCGTTTCCCCAGAACATTGTAAATACTTAATGGCTTTAATACTCCTAATTTCCTTTCAAATGTGGCTGCAATTTTTTAACAGTTATTCAAAATTTAATAAAGAAGAGAAATAATAGAATGCAGGATAACAATATTGGGTGCTAACTTTTCACTGGACGTGAATTTGTCCCATTATCCAAATAATGATCCAAAACCAGTATCACTAATCGGACTAGAGAGCATTGTGTTTTGTGGGTTATGAAATTCTTTTAAGTGTATGGCTATAAATATTTTCACATTTTTAAGGTTTGTAGTAACTTCATAGTTAAATCCATGGGTTTTTGGTTTTTTTTTTTTGTTTATTCATTTCTTATGTCAACCTTGCTCAGCTCTATAGAGTGGAAACTACAAACAGCAGGAATTTGCTGACAAACTATCACAGAAAACAAAAAATTCATTAGGAAATTTAATATAGAGGATATGAAGGACAGAGGCAGAGGGAATAAGAGGATCGCTAGTCAATTAATGCTTAAAGTGACAAATAACCACAGTGGCTGATGAATGGCATAATAATGATGCAGCTAGCCAAACTGTCTGAGCTTTCTAAGATAAATACTATGATAGTATTGAAAAATACAGCCTTTTTGTATTTACAACAGTTATAGTTGTTGCAGTGCTCACTTACTTGCTTTGTATATTCTTGTTTTTCAAGTATTTAAACTGTATTTAAAACTCACAAACCTTCTCATATGTTTTGCAATTAAAAGTGAGCAGCAGTCCCTCTTTACAATTATTGGCATATGTTTCTTCTCAACATCCCCTGAGACTCTACTTAGGAAAGTAGTTAACACATTTATCTGTTTTGCTTATAGGTTAGCCTGAAATAGATAAGAAGTTCACCCTCTTCTCTGAGTTGCTGATGTTCTTCCTTATGGCTGATTATTTATGTGTGTGTATATATATGGAGGTATCATTATTATTTTTTTTAATTCGTTGTAGGGTTTTTTTTACTTTTTATGTATTTATAAATAATGCATAAATATTTAAATATATATGCATGTGTTTGCGTGTAAGTGTGTCTTTCTGATCTAGAACATGAATAGTCTGGTCACGTGTGGGTGACTGCCTGTTTCAGCACTGATCCTGTGAAGTGTACCATAAACTTTGAATGATACCCAAGGCTGCCTGAGATTAAATGAAAAATGAAAAAAATCCAGCGCCTTTCACATAAATATTTTAACATCAGATATTTATTCTGAGAGCACCAAGCTCCAAAGGCGATTTTCCCTCTGAGGGACATCAGCCGAGCCTATCTCAGAATGGGACATCCAAATATTAGTGAACAGAAAAATCTCTAGTCTGTGCTGAGAACTACTGGTTTAAACCACACCACTCATGTAACATTTTAGATGCTCTGGGATAACATCTTGCCTTCCACTTCTGAATGATGAGTTTCTCCAGTGCCTGTACACAAGTCCCAAGGACACCTATTTGGGATAAAATGGGTTTTTAAATATAATATTGACATCCATGCCCAAAAAACTAACCTGCATTTATTAGAGGTGCTTTAGAATAAAAAATTTCCAGCCATCACTGCTAGTTTGCTGCTGCTAATTTCCCAGTTGTTTTAAGACCCAGATTGCAGGCAGATTTAGGGAGCTGCTGAAATAGTTCAGTATGGCTACCGAGGAGCCACTAAAGCATGTTTTCATACATGTGAATTGGTTTTTATCTGGTAACTACTGTGGAATGGGGAAAAAGAAATCATTATATGTGCATTACTCAAATTTGCAGGATATTTTAATTAATTTTTACTTTTCACCAATTTTTTTAATTTTGTTTCCTTCCAACCTGAGTTTCTAAAATGTACATATCTGTGTGTGGAACAGTAGCATAATAGTCCAAGCTCAGTCCTCAGATATTACAAGATTTTTGTAATTGAATGAGTTACATTGGGGTTGCACATCTTCTACTCTGTGCTGTGTAAGCAGATGTGTCTTGTTCTCTGTTATATGAAATAGCTTCCTCTCGTTTCCATTTAAGAAAAAAATTTCTCAAATATTCTTGCCTATGAATCCATACTGCCAGCACAATTCCCACAAACTGACACCTGTTGCCTTTAAACCTACCATATCTTTTACATGTCCTGAACCTCTATCACTTCAGTAGAGATACACAACAACTGATGATCTGCAGTATTAATTTTTAAAAATTTTTGGGTTTTGTTTTTTTTTTTTTTTTTTTTTTAATTTTCATGACACTGATCAAAATTAACTTTCAGTTTTGGTTTCCCACTGAGACAACCAATTTGTCTTTTCAGGCTGGTTTTGGGTTAGTTAGTTTTTAGGTTAGTTGACAGTATAGATTCTCTTGCTGGCAGATGATGCTATGAATACTCAGTAGTTCTGCAAATCAGGTACTCAGGAAATGAGAAATACAAATTGGTTTAGTAAATTACTTGTGTCACATCTCAGTTCTCACTTGCAAGTGTCTCACTGTTGGGTGAAATAAACGTATATTTAGATGTATTCTCTTTAACAGAGGGATGACAAGGTAGTTCAGGATTATTCCTCCTTTGGCCTGCCACTGGGACGTAAAAAATGGGGTCTAAAAAAAAATGGGAAGAGGGAGAAAAGCAGAAGCTGACAGTAGTGTTCCCAACAGGAGCAGGACTAACTTTACTCCAATCTCCTCTCTTTTGCTCTTTCATGTACTGCCCAGATCCTCACCTTGCTGTTTGTAGGTGGGGAGGAGAGACTGAGCCCAAGGACACTGGAGTATCTCTTGAAATTAGAGACAGGGAGCAAGAATATGCTGTGAAGAGATAAAATGAAGTTTTATTTTAGGAGACAGGCTGTATTTCTGACAGATGGACCATCCTTCTGAACCATGTAGCCTCCAGCCCCATCCTGCCAGTGAGGGACACGTCAGCCTGAAAGATTAAAGTTCAGCAAAATTATAGGCCACCAAAATCAGGGCTTTATAATGGGAACTGTCATCTGACTTGAATAATAGTCCCATTCATAATACTTATACTGGATCTTAATCTCACTTAAAGTGAAATTACTCCAGGGACTTAAAATAGGAGTATTTGTAATTTAAATGTCTTCTGAGACTCCTTACACCTTGGATATAGGGTACAAAGATGAGCTGTGTGTGCTCTCTACAAATGTGTCTGCATGTGTGTACAACTATCTGTATGTCAATACATATTTTCTTTTTTATTTATAAATAGATATTATCATACAGATAATTATGAAACCAAGGGGCAAAATGATGCTTTTCTTCTTTAATTGTTCCTAACATTTTTTTTTAAAACATCTGGCAAAACTTTATTTTCTGTTCCCCTTTCCACTGGCAAATATAACAATAAAATAGAATGGAGAGTTCAGATGAAAGAGAAAAAAGAAGAGCAGAAGAAGAAACGCAGGTACTAAAAAGAAAATTATTGTTATAGTCAATTGTAGAGGAAAAAACCCCCTCAGATAGAATTAAATATTTCTCTCTAGAAAAGTATTCTGTTGTAAGGCATCTCTACAGCCATCTTTGTTTTATGACCAGAGCTACCAAATACCTTCTGTGCTCAGGACTGAGCACTAGAAGCACTGAACTGAATCTTCTCAAGGCTAAAACTTCTTAATATTTTTAGCATACATTTATACCATTACTCATAAATTTGCTATTAGAGACACGCTCACAGTGAATTCTCAGCGGGGTACAGAATTTGATGCTACTTATGCAGTGCTGGCCATAGCTTCTCCTCTTCAGCAAAAGCTCATCAGTTTCTGCAAATTATCATTGCTCTTGCAGGTAGAACTTTATTATAGATGATGCACATATGCCAGACTCATCTAGTATTATAACACTTTCTGTCACCTTCATCCAAACAACATCTGGCAGCAGTCCCCAAAGTGACATTTCAGACATGGATGCAGAACTAATATGAAGAAAAATATGGTGGCAGTGACAATACAACCAGAGAACAACTTCCTCCCCAATTAAGTCAGCATGCTGCTGTCCTTCAGCGTCTCAGGAGTCCCTCCTCTTTCCCAGCAGTCTATTTTCTCTTATGTAGCTTGCAGCAGTCCAGTATTCCACAGTGTTCTAGGTCAACTCCTCTCCATGAGAGAGGATGACAAAGGTTGAATACAGCTTTTTGAACCTGGCATCCAAGACTTGGGTAAAGATACTCACCTTTGACTTTGTAAGGTGCTGTATACAAGCATGTTCTTTCTCTGCGTTAAACATGCCGTCAACTGAATTCAGTGTAACATCACTTCAAAGTCCCCTAAAGCAGAAAACTTACTTTCACCCACTACAGTGTCAGATTGTATTGTTGCATGTCACTACTTACACAGGTTTTTTCAAAAGGGGTTCATTTAAATCCACCAAAACCATAAAAAGTAAGGAAAAAAAAAATCATTCTTTTATTAGAGGCTTGAACATAGTTTTATGGTATTAAAGTATTGTTCTTAATTAATAAACCTTATTTTTGAATATAAATGCAAATTTTAAGAAATTCTGACAAAGCTACATCTTACGATTTCCCAAGAAAGGAAATTTTTATCATTTTAAATTTCAAATATTTCAGCTGAGAAGTTCAAACAAACATTGTGCAATAATGTGTTTTGCCACTGTTTACCAGCTTCACTAAAAGCACATAAAATTTCTAAGCTAAGCAGATTGTAGACTTTACCTTGTCACTGTTTACCTACAAAACAGAAGAGGAAACTTTATTAAAGAGCTTCCGAGTACTGCACAGGCAGACTTCCCACAGTCCGACATCAATATCTGGATTGTAGATCTGTATCACACTCAGCAGCATCACAGACCCAGTCCCTTCACTGGGTCACTTACCCTCCATGGCTTATGTATTTCTTACTTCTGCTTCAAAAACAGGGTTATTTGCCCTAATCTGAAGAATTTAGGGCTGGAAACCAGACAATGAGATAACAAAGAGAATTGGCTATTTGCCATATCTGCCATTTCATACGGCAGAGCTTTTGTTATGTTTACAGTGTAACTTTTATGAGCTTTGATATAGCAAAATTATCTCAGAATTCTTCCCANAAACAGTCCCGCCCCCCCCCCCCGCCTTTTCCCTTGTCTCTTGTTCCACCATGGGTTTCTGAGGTTTTTATATTTCTCTTTTGCTCCTTCTGTGCTTCTTCCTTAACCACTATGGCTTCTCTTTTCCTTGCAAGCTGCTTGCATGTATCTTCTGTAACTTCCTATATAAAAAGTAGAGACAAAACCAGAAACATTCTAACTTATTGGAAAGAACAATAAATGTTTTAAAAGCCACAGGTCACACTCAGCATTGCCACAAAACAAAGTAATGTTACTATTCAAAAGCTTCTGTTGTTATTGTTGGTTTCAGTTAAATGTTAGGAGGAAATTCTTTGGTGAGGCACTGGAACAGGTTGCCCAGAGAAGTGTTGCCCCATTCCTGGAAGTGTTTAAGGCCAGGCTGGATGGGGGGGCTTTGAGCAGCCTGGTCTAGTGGAAGGTGTGCCTACCCATGGCAGAGGGTTGGAATGAGATGATGCTTAAGATCCCTTAGAACCCAAACCTTTCCATAATTCTATGGTAATCAGAGGCAACCTTGAGAAACTCCCCTTATACACTGAACAGTTTTTAATTACTTACCCTGCTGCAAACATTGGAATTCACCCTGTCTCCTCTTTGTTTACAATTCCATTCCCAAGGGACCAAGGAAAGGCGAGTACAAAATCAATTTCCATCCTTACATCTTTCTGAGCAAGCACTTATATCCATTTGGAGGAAAAAGAAATGTGACATACTTAATACTTTGGGGATCCAAATCCACTTGCTATCTTGTGTGTACTTAAGAATCAAAGAAGTCAGAAATGGAAGAAAAATATCAACAGTTTATCATCTGGCCACCACCTTTGTAAATGCAGGAAATCCTTCTCCAATAGAGCCTGTAAATAGAAGGCAATTGAAACTTCATCATTACTTTCCCAGGAACTAATTGCAGAGGTTGGATAACTTTATACTGACTTCAGTGGCACCCTGCAACCATGGGTCTTCACCACTTTGCATGCCACAGCATTCTGATGTTGTAGCCACAGGACATCCTGCCTGCGGGTCACAGTGCCCTGTGCTTCAGCCAGGTTCCCTTCCTGCCCCCATGGCTCTTTCCCATGTGGGGAATATCTCGCAACACGATGAACCCAATGGAGAAGCAGAATGTTGTGACAGATCTGAAAGCTTTCAGTCAGGTTTCTGATGAGAAAAAGACAGATCTTCCCAAAGTTCCCAAATACTAGCAGAGGAAATGCAGAGGATTTGCCTACGGATTTGTACTCAGCTGTTGAGCCTGGTTGTTGTCACTGGACTTGCTCTTTGGCTCAGGTAGTGTGGGACAGCTCCCTTTGGCAAGGTAGAATCCAGTGTGAGTTATCAAGCAAGTAACTGCTGTACCGAACATGCAATCCGGGCAGGATTTGGCAGGTGCCTTCAGATAAATATAATGTTTTCCATAGTAGCTGAAATAACCGCTCTTATTCATGAAAGAACTCAAAAATAATTCAAAATTTGTTTCTTGTTTACTTAGCTATAAAATTCTGAGGTAGGTTGCTTAAAGGTAAGCAAGGTCAGATAGTGGTTGGTGAAGAAGGCCAGAAACACTATGTTCTTATATAGATTAATATAAAACTGATTTTATCTCCAACTAATCTTGGTAGTGCTGATCTATTAAAGTCAGCTGCACAAAAGTTTTGAAATGCAGCTGCAAGGCACCAATTCAAGGATTTTGACTTCTGGATCTGTCCCTCTGTCATCAGCAGGGAAATATTCCCTGGGCATAGTCTCAGTGCCAGGGATAGCAACTTGCAGACAAAATATCAGTTTTACAGAACTGCTGGAGCATGAAGTGGATGGAAGCAGTAGCGTTCCTCCAGGGAAATGCATGTCCCTGTAACAGACTAGAGAGGAAGCAGCCTGCAGGATCCTCTGGTGTAGGGGAGCATGGGAGATTCTGAGGTTAAACACCAGAATTTGACACAATCTTACCTGAGACAACAGTGATTCCTTGTGAGGGACATGTGAATGGCCAAGAAGTGATTTCTGAATGCATGGAGGAAAGGCCTCAGGCTTTGTAGGAGGATATTATACTTCAGGTCTTGGGGTCTGCCATGAGATGAGACCCAAGACTCTGTAGAGATGGATGTAATTTACTATTGAATTGGCACTGAATTTGTGTATATGTGACATTTGTGCCTTGTGAAGGACTTCTATATATCTGGCCCATGTCTAAAGCGTGTCTTTTTCCATTATACCCATATCTGGGGGGCAGAAGTTTAGGTGTGGTGGTCAGGAGTCCCAAGGATAACATGAACTGTTGGGGTTTTTTTATGGTGTCTTTTCTGCTTCATTGTTCTCACGTGTGCAGCCCTCTTTGCTCCTGAGAGGTATTCTTGGATCTTTGTTCCATAAACTTTTCATGTGTGGAAGAAGAGCCTGGGCATTATAGGTGTCTGCAGTAAAGACATGGCTGCTTGGTGGAACTTTGACAGGATTATGTCCTATTCTACATCTGCACAGGAGTATGAAGCATTCCAATTACATAGAGTTAAAAACCAAGAATAGCCTTCTTTCTCTCTCTTTTTTTTTTAAATTTTTTAATTTTTTTAATAACATTGACAGTCTTCCTTATTTTCTCCTCTTCCACTCAATAAAATGTTGTCAGACTACTTGGATGTAAGAAGTACCTTCTTCACCTTGGACAAGAATGATCCAGCACTTTTAAGACTTTGGAAGCTTACGGTTTTCTTTCTTAGGGCAAGAAAATTAATAAAAAATAATTTTTTTCTTCAGATGAGTGAGAGTTGGCTCCGAAAGCCAATAATGTCAATAAAATAACCTTCTGCAATCCTAAACCTTGCATAATTTCATCAAGTTAGATATGCTTTAGGTATATAGCTTTGCCACAGAGCCGATGCTTTGGCATTAGCCAAGCAAGCTTGATAAGCTGACTGCTGAGCAAATTGTTTTGAATAGGTTTTTTACTTTGACACCCCTTTATTCAGCTAAGGGTGCTAACGTGTTCGCAGCTTCAGTCCTGCAAATAGGAGACTGAATCGATCCATAGACCTTATTGAAGCATTTTGATTGATATAGGTCTTGGAAAGTAGAGTTTGTCCTTAAGAATGTCTTCGATGTGAAAATCAGTCTGATAAGCAAAGAGTGCAGGGTCAGCAAATTTGAGTGGTTTGGGTTTGGCATCAACTGAACTAGCTAGAAGTGACAGTGAAGTGATCTTATCAAGGTTTTTACTTTGGTTTTGATACTCCTGTAATTGAGCATCTTTCTCTTGTGTCACCCATCTGTCTTCAAGACAGATTTTTTTCTTTTCTGATTCAAGTTGAAGCTATGAGAAGCATAGCTTAGCCATGGGAAAGAAAACCAAAACTTGCCCCTTAGTGAACTAGAGGTAAATTGAAGGATTAAGAGAATAATAATCTAATAGTATCCTAATTAATTTTAGGTCTTGGAAAGCTTCTGCTTTGCTGCTTTGATGGATTATTTTTCTCTTACAATTAAAAATGTCTTGAAGTTTTATACATATTTGTAAAGTTGTTTGTGTTTATTTTGGTTTTTGTTGGGAGTTTTACAAAAAAGAAAATCAGGTCAAATAATCTGGACTGTGTAGGACTGTGCAATGTTTTTCCTTCTGTTTTTATTTTTTTTTTGTTTGGGTTTTTTGTTGAGTTTTGTTTGTTCATTTGTTTTGGGGGTTTTTTTGTTTGGTTGTTTTTTTTTTCTTTTGCTAGTGATTGAAACAAGGATTTCCTCTGAACTATAGATAGAATATAGATAAAAATCAGTATGCATTTTTTTTTTTTTGTACCTTAAGAGAGAAGAAAATTAATATCTGGGATGTTAGTGAGCCTTGGGAACTGGAAAATGTAGCCCAAAACTTTGATTTTTTTCTGTTAGAAAAATCCAGCTGTTTAATCTGAAGGCTGTTATCAAATTTGTTTGCTCCCCATATATCACAATCTCTTCTGCTGTTACGGACTTTAAGGAATTTGAAAAAGGAATGAAGACTGAAAAGCTGCAGCACTAATGCTTGCTCCTTAGAGATAGTAAAGGGCCTTATCAAACATAGACAATGCAGAGGCTTAGGGTTTCTCTGGTCTCCTGGTACAGTGGTTTTGGGTTTTTTTAGATCGCCACAAGTGAATGCAGGGGAAGGAGGAGGAGAACCCACATGAGTGCTTAACTGAAATCACGGAAGAATTACATAAGCTGCTGAATTTTTTAATTTTTTTTTTAATAAGGTGAGACTGGGATCTCTTCACCCCATTAACTAGGAGGCAAATAATTGGTGAAAAGAAGGAAATCCATCAGAACAGCTTCACAACTCCTGAAAATAAAACTCTATATCAAGAGTCAGGCAGATATGATGGTTCTTATTTCACCTCAAAACATGGCCAAAGAAAGACAGATTTAAAATAATATTGGGGAAGCCAATAATAATGCAATCCCCTTTGGGATGGTATTATCTGCAATGGAAAATTTGAAAACCTCTGAAGATTATGGAGTGAGAAGAACAATAGCTACCTGCTGCTATTCAGGAGAAATGAAAAAGCCATAACAATGCACATTATGCTGTCTTTGAATGGGATACATTCCTCATTTGGTGAAATCACTTTAGCCACTGATTCTTAATGCTGTGTGAAAGGAAGTTATTTGCTGCTTCTAAAGAAAGAGTAAAACACACTTTTTTCTTCTAATATATCAATTCTTACATTGGCAGATAATAACATCAACTTTTATTCCTCTGCCTTTCATTTTCTCCTGCCTGACCTAGTGCAAAACTGGATTTTGTTTGGTTCACTGTTATTAGTTCAATTCCAGTGTCATTAGCCATATAATCAACCTCTGTGTTCAAAATCAGTGCCCAAAAACGAGTTCTATTGCTGGCTTTTATGGCCAGTAGGATTGCCAGTGCTTGAAGCAGTGCTCAGGTTGGCCTCTGTCTTGCTTTATTTTCCTCAAATGCAGTATCCAAAGAGCATTGCCCCTACCATGTTAGAGGACTGCTGCTTGCCCAACCTACATCCCTCTGAACAGAGAGACGTTTATCAAAACAGAGATGTCCTCTTTGCTTGGTTTTCAGCTAAGACTTCACTTTCCCTAATGCTTTGTGGCAAGAATGTCACCCTGAGCTCATTGGGATCAAGAGGAGCTGAGCCAGGACCTTCTAAAGCCCATGACCCTCACAGAGGGGCTGTGTCAAGGAGGCCCACGAGGACTTTGACGTGGCACCAAGGAAGAAAGATAGATCAGCTACAGAGCTGTGCAGCATTTTATCAGCGCAGTCCACACAGGCCTGGCAGATTCTTATATCTGAAATAAGTTCAGTAAAGTTGCTACTCAAATAAGTGATTGTTATCTTAGTAAACCAGAGGCTCTGATCTGTTGCCTTCATAGAGTACGATCTCAGATGAGGAGGGGATAAGGTTAGTGATGCAATAACTTGGAAAAGTCCAAACCCTGATGTTGACCTCACAAAGTGACCAGTAACCTTACCAAAGCCCCTACCACAATATCAGTCTAACAAGTCCAGACTAGCAGTATCTATAAAACCCGTAACTTGAAATTGAGGTACCTTTGAATTTTGCCTCTAAAGTAGATCTAAAAAGCATGTTTTATGTATTATCCTGTGAATGTGATATGACCCTTAACCTTTCAAGGCTGCTTGCCTGGGACTTTCCAGAGTGTCTGCTTGTTATGGTCATGATAACTGTGACAAATTTGCTGCTGCTGCTAAAACCGCTAAGTGATATCTGGGTTAAAAAGTTTCTGGTGACCTGAAGCATAGGGAGCTGGTATTTGTAATTCACATTTCCTGTTGGTAATTCTGGGAAGACCTACAATATGTACTAAGTGAATACCACATAGCAGCGTCAGAGCAGCACAAAAGAGCGTTGTGTTGGTTCTTTGGTAATGTAGATTTTCATGTTTCTTGGATCTGCTGCTGCATCCATGCCAGCTGCAGTAGATTTGGGACATTTCACAGAAGTGAAAGACTGCTCTTCCATGATTAAGCATGGGAGTTAGTGCAAGTGATCTTTCAGGTGACCGTATTGTAAATCTGAAGAGGGTCAAAGAAGTGCATTAGAAAGTTTTTCAGTGGTCTCCAGTTAGCAGGTTTATTGTTCTGAGAGTTGCACACTCTCCCTGGCAGTCAGAGATTTTGGCTCTGCAGCTAAAGCCAGTAAGACTAGTACCCATGTTCTTTCTCTGGTCGTTTTTTATTGTCCTTGTAGTTCAGTTTTTTCCTTCCACCGATCTCCTCAGCTGCACAAGATCAGTTCTGTGGTGGGCTGAGCGGAAACTGGAGTGTTTAATTCTGCTAATTAAAAGTACTCTTTTAAAGAAGAAGAAAAAATAAAAAAGACTGTAATGTGCCCAAATCAGTTGTGACAGACGGCATCTGTTGTCCCTGCCCTTGCTTTTGTGTGCCTTTAAGAAGCCTTAGCAAGGTGAAGCCTTAGCAAGGTGAAGCCTCCAGAAAGACAGGGAAATTTTTCCTTTTGCTGCAGATCTGCTGTAGCTGCTCAGACAGGGGTGGCTTGGGGGGCTGCAGGGTGCAGCCAAATGCACTTCTTGAGACTTCTTGAGACTGCAGTGAGGAGCAGAGAACTGTCAAAGGCTGTGCAGAGTCACTCTGCTCAGAAAGTCAACAGCTTATTAAAGTCTAGAAACTAAGAAAGGGGGAAAATTTAATTTCTAGTGCATTAATCTACTTGGTGTGAACTTGTTAAATTTAAAAGTATTGCTGTCATTTTTATTCTAGAGGTCCTGGGGCATCCTAGCTCTTTTAAAAAAAAGCTTTCTATGAGAAGAGAGATGAGGCAGATACAGGTCCCCATCAAGCTATTGCCAGATCTGTTATATTGAAACTACAGCCTTATTAAGTAGCCTGTATGCTTTACTCATAGCCAAGGTCTCTCAGACATTTACTGATAAGTTTTGCTCATCAAGTCTTTGCTGAAAACTTTTTTCCTTGGCATGAAAGTGTTTCTCTCTCCTAGAAGCTGCACTTGCTTGTTGGCATTCCTCTTGTTCCTCCTTCTTGCCATTTGATCAGATGCTAGCGTTTATATTTTAGGTGTCTGTTTTGTCTGATGTGAAGACACTTGGCTAAAATAGTCTTCAAAGAAAGGTTGGCTCCGTTAAAAGATACACTCTCAAGCCAAGAAAATCCCCTGTGTTTCTAAGACAGACAGATGAATTTCTGCATAATACTAATAACTGATTTTTAGCAAAGCCACAGGCTGGTTTTGTTATAAACCCACTTCAGAAGAGGGTAGGATAGAAGGTGAAGAGTGGCAAAGTTAAATCTTGCCTGGAATCCTGGAGTTTTTTTAGGGCTTCCAGAGATGAAGGAACTCAAATGATTCTGTGATTTGGTGAAATGTAAGTATTGTTGTATACAGGTCTGAAGAGAGCTTAAAAGTGTATCCATTAAACATTATAAACTTCAGTCAGGCACTGATGGTGGTGACAATGAGGCCTGTCCTTAAGGGGCGTTATCAGCGAACAAACTTCTACTAGAAGATACTATGTATATAATACATACTCTATTTTATTTAGTTTAGGTATCTTTATAAACACTTTAGAAGTATTTACATGCCTTAAATTTATGGACTCATATCTTGATATGGTTTAAAAATTTCATGGGAGGTCAAAAGAATTTTTTTTTGTTGTTGTTGCTGCTGATGAGAAGTGTTGAAATAAACTGGAATTTTGGCAATTAAGAGACTAATACTGCGTGGCTATCTACACTACAGGAGAAATGATGAAACCACGAATAACAAGGAGAGGAGAAGGGATGGTGTGCAACTGTCTAGAGATGCTGCTAATTATAGACCAAACTGACTAGTTAAAAGAATTGCAGGTTGGTTAAAAACATCTTCTAAATTCACTCCTGTGAATTCCACTTCCAGAGGAATCTGTGTTTCCTGCTTCCCCAGTCACGGGCTGATTTCTGGCAAGCATTGCTGGCACTAAGCTGGTTTCATGGAGTAAAAGAGAGCTGTCTGATGGCACTCAGGGTCCACCAACAGTTTTCACAAGGAGTAGCCTGGAAAACTGCAATATCCCAGTTACTTCATTCAATCTTGTCTCCTTACATATGTTGTTTAGTAAGAGTTTTGGGACTTGTACTCATTTTACTCTCTATTTCCTCATAATACAGTGTGGCAGAACTTATGAGAAGTTCCAGGCAGCACCCTGCTAGAAATAATTAATAATATACTTCACAATGGGGAGTTCTGCTTGCAGATTCCAAAAGAACTTTTTACAGAGCAGTAGAAGTGTTAATACCCACGTTACTGGGAGGAAAGTGAAGAAAGGGAGGTTTATTATGCAGTCACACATATGGACTATGTGTGTATGCAGTGTGTCAAGGCAAAAGCAAGGGGCAGAATCAACATCACCTGACTGACTCTCTCCTGATCGCTCTTGTTGGTTAAAATGCAAATGTTGGTGGCATTTGCAGAACCCCTCCTCTCCCCCTGTACTATGGTCAGGGCTCAGTGCATTTCCAATTGTTGGATGGGGAGGGGGAAGGCTTGGAAATCCCTGCTTGCACCTTGCTATTTCCATTTCTTCTTTTTTTTTGTGGGTAATAACCCACAAAAGATTCAAGCTACAACATTGGTGAGGTAGAATATGTGGCTACTGACTACTGCAACATCCTGAGCAAGAAATTGATAGGATATTACTCACTAGGATGTAATTTCCAATAATCATATATCTTCTGTTTACATCCCTCTCAGTGATTTACTGTGCAACAGCTCCCCACCATATATCTGTAGGGAGCTCCTCTGCTCACCTTGGTTTCTGCCTTTCAAGATACTGCCCTGCATGATGATAAGCTTCAGAGAGAAATGACTGCTGTCCATAAACCCAGCCATCCATGCTCTACCTTGCATTACCCAAGTCCCAGGGGAGTGTCTATATGCAGGTGAATGCTGATGGCAGAACCCATTTAGAGAAATGGCTGCTGTTGGTCTGTTTATTTGCATACAGAAGTATCTGTAAAGCATCTCATTATTCTGTTCCCTTATATTTTTCCCAACAACCCTTCTCTGAGGACAGAGCTGTAAAAATGAGTCTTAAAAAAGCAGTGAAGTAACCGTAAGAATTTTTTTTATTCTCAAAAAAAAAAAAGGTTCATTTCTTACTGTGTAAATAGCAATAAGTGAGAAGGTGAGAGAGACTAGAATTGAAATCAGAAAAAGCAATCATTTAATTTTGCAGAGCATTTCAATATTCTGCTTTTGGCATTCTTTATTTGGTATAAAACATTTCATTTTAATTCTCTGTGGAAGAAAAGAGAGATGTGGACTGTGGGAGCACTCTGTCACTGGCAGAGAAGGAGTCCACCTGATGTTTTTCCCCGGAGCCCTGATTTAGTGAAGCCTCAGGAACAGCCACTCTGCCTTCTCAGTAGCCATTTGGTGAAATTCTCAGGGAAATGGTTGCTGTCCAGCAAACTCCCTTAGCACCAGGGCAAAGCTGAAATATCATATCTGCATCTCATTTAAAGTTCAGGAAAACAATAAATTCTGGTTTAAAAAAATATTATCATTGTTCAAACTTGCTAGAAAAATATGTGACTTTGTATATTTAGTTAAGTTTTACAACCAAAGAAGTGCTGCTTTATGCCAGCCTGTATAAATTGACATTAGTGGGTCACAAACTGCTTCCAGAGAAAGCCTTTGAGTGTATGACTGCTCTGGATAAAAAAAGAAAATATCTTGTGTAGGACCTCTATGCCATTCACACCAGTTCAAAGGATGTGTCAGAGTGAGATTGGGTAATCGGAGTTAGGTACTGGGAATGCAGTTATTTCTTCTTTCTAGAGCCTGACTTCCTGCAGGAAAATGGACAAATACTACAAAGTTGCTTTTGTTCTTCTCTGCTTGGAGCAGGGGGAATGACTTGAGAAGCATGGACTTCATTTTTAACAAATGTATAATTATTGTTTCTTTGGGAAATGAGGGAAGAAGCTTTCAAATCCTTCAGGGTATCCAGGAAGAATACCCAGCTGATACCAAGCCTGCTTACCTATAAGCCTCTAATTTCTGATGTGTATAGAAGCAGGAAGATTATACTTTCAATACCATCTGCAGGCCTTTTCCTTCACTTTATCTCACCTATTTTAGATGTTTCTCAGTGGCATGTCATTCAATTAATGTCATTCAATGAGCCAGGTTAACCCTTCCTTGCCAGGCTGAGTGCTGAGCTTTATTACCAGTGTCTTGTTCTTGAGGGCTTTCAGGACACTGAGAATTCTGCACAGGTGTTGCTGATGTCCATTATTTGCAATTGGTGCTTGAGAAATAAACTTTTCCTGCTAGTCTATGTTCTTTCTAGTGGGTCCTCTTATTCACTGCTGTTAAGCAGACAGATGCCTTTTATTTCTAACAGAACTTGCCATTTTAGTTTAAATGCCTTGGTTTGTTTTTTTTCAATTTCCATTGATGTTGTCACAGTCGCTCTGGGGTGAGTGTTTGCTACATGCCCCAGAAAAGTATATACAACAACAACAACAACTGTATTTACCTTTACTGTGTAAATAGGGCTCTTTATTCTTCAGTGAATGGAATATGAACAAAGCTTTGGACTACAGAGTAATTTACTTTGCATACTAAACATTTTGACGTAAGTCAAAGTAGGCACGAAATAGAATATGAATATAAGCTTCAACCCTTTTCCTGGATACCTTTTTTACTGAACTCGGGCTGTAAATGTGAGACATTTTGCAGGGCACTGAAGGAATGCAATCAGTTCCTGACAAAGTAGGGCTGGTCATCACAGCTGGCAGGCATAGATATTCCATTCTGGAGATGTCTTGGCTCTCTTGAAGGTCATTTGGGTCTCTCTTGGCGGGGAAAAATAAATACTTTTGGAGCTGTGTATGTGAGGGAGCAAAGCTGCAGAGGCTGCAGCTTCCAGGTCAAGAGCCCTACAAGCACCAGGAGAGTGCTTTGAGCCAAAAAATTTGGAATTTTCAACCTGTTTTGTAGTCCTAGTGGAGAGTTGCTGAGACACCTACATGGTGAAACTGCAGCAAATATTAGTAGAGACTTGCAGTGTACAGCTACATTTCAGGTTAAAAATTAATAATAGAAATAATAGTAACTGTGAATATCAGTTTGTGATATGATACTAAAATTATAGGATTTGCTGCTTTGTCGTTCTGGCAGCATTCCTGACTTCCACAAGTTTCTATGCCGTTCTTAGCCAGGAGCAATTAATTTGCAGCATTACCTGTTAGCAGCACCTGCTATCAGTACCCAATATTGCCTGTGTTAACCACATGAGAGAATCACACCCGGTAAGGAACAGATGAGCTGACCTACAAGATTTACTCGGGATTGAATTAGTGTTTATTTAATTTTATTTTCATATTTATTCAACCAGCTGTGTGGCCACATCCATTTACTTAATTAGTAAGATGAGTTTTAGCTTGTGGTCACTAAACATATATTGTAGCCCAGCTTTTACTACTCTCACCAGGATAGTGGTTTCTTGCTCTTCTCACTGTGCTTATAATTAATATTGGTCTAAAGTATGATATGAGTCAAGCAGAATTTGAATATAAAGATGAGAAACTATTCTGAAACTTAGTCAGATTTGAGAACATGCAGTTGGGTTCCTCACTCAGCTTCTAAGCCTGTAATGACTTTGTCCTGTGGCAGCAGCGTGGAGAATCACTTTTATAGGGGTTGCAAGTACATTACTTGTGAGATACATTTTTTTTTTCTGAGGAAGAAATGTATAAGCAAGGATTATACTGCAATCTGCAGGAGATGCAAAACTTTACCAGCCAAACCTAAGCCAAACCCAGGAGGTTCTGTTGGTCCAGCAACTTGATCTGAAGGAGGGTAATTTTCAGCCAGCAGCAAGGAGTGTTTGCGAAGGTGCTTCTGGCTGGGAGCTAATTAGATGCTGCTGAGCCTGCAAGGGCCTCAAGGTGGCAAATGCCACACATCTCATGTCACCAGCACACTCCAGCAGTCCCATCACATGCTCCTGCTCCTGGAGGGGGTCTCTCACATCTGCTTGAGCTTTGGGAATGCTGAAGGCATTTTCTTTTCAGTCTCAAGTATCAGGGGTGGGCCCTGTTACACTCACCGCTGCTGCCTCCTATTTTATTGTTTCCCCTGCTGGGTTATGATGGCTTGGAAAGAGCTGCTCGGTGGAAGAAGACAGCATTGCTGCAGGGGGTTTGTGTGTGAGGGCATGGGAGCTTACCAAGTGATGCTCATGAGGGGAGCAACACTTGATTTTTCCAGCTGTGCCTGTGCTGTTGGATTCTGAGCCACGAGCAAGCTCAAACACGATTTATGCCGGGTGTCCACACTGCCACTTCTAAAACATCAGTGGCTTGTGATGTCAAGGCATCCTGGAAGGAGCCTGGGCTGAGGCCTCTGCTGAACACCGGGAAGCCCAAAATTGCTGTGTGGCAGTGAGAGGGATCACAGCAGACCCGGCCACAGGCACTGTGAGGTGGGACTCCATGACTGGTGGGGAGTGCCTGGGGTAGCCCTGCCCCAGCCCCTCCTCTTGCTGTCTTTGAAAGCTCAGCTGAAGCCAGAAACTGGGTCTTGCCCATGCCTGAGCAGCCCAGAAGGAAAGGCAGTTCGGGCTTAAGTTCAAAATGCATTTTGGGAGAATCTTACCAAGTTTTTTGCTTTGAAAGAGGAGAGTTAAGAAGACACAGCTAGATAGAAGCCAAAAAAAAAAATTAAAAAAAAATAAAATTGTGACACACATGAACAGAGCAGTGTGGTTTGAGTTTAGAAGTTAATATGGGACAGACAAAGTGAGAGCTCCGGCTAAGCTGCACTCAGGGTGCAGACACTGCTTGCTTAGGCTCAGCTTGGAGGTTTATTAAACACTAATGCAGAAATAGGGCTGTTTTAGTCTTCAAGGCTAACTGCATATTTAGAACTCCAACCTAACTTTGAAAATGCAACTCCCTACAACCAGTTGTACTTTACATATCAATAACACCTGCAAGCATTTCAAGTAACAGGTCGGAAGTAGCTTTCTTCATTAGCTCTGAAGATAGTCAAATGGCATTCATCATATAAATTATTCAAGATTCTGGTTGTCAAATTTCTGCATGGTCTTCATGCAATTTTTTAATTCTTGATGGGCCAGCTCTAGCCAGTTTGGTGGCCCAGCTTTTCAGGAGTATTGAGAGAGAGCAGCTCTGTGCAAACATCCGTGGCCATCGTAACCATTCAGTTTACAGCCAGCCAGCACCTGTGAAAGCTGCAGATTAAAGACAATCTGTTCTTGCATAGCTGGAACAGCAGGAATTGACTCCATAGGTGGCTGAGCAGCTCTGAGCAATACTAAACTGTAATGAATTTGTTTTGCTGAGAAGAGGTGAAGGCTCAGAGCTACATCTACACCGGGCATCCATGGAGCAGAATCTTGTGGGAATACCACGGACTACCCAGAGACAGAGTGGGATTAGTGTGTGTTTGCTTCTTTAGTACTGCCCCTTTATCACACAAAAACAGTTATTATTTGGGCTGGTTTGGGAATACACTGTGTGCATTTTCCATAAGTATTTTCTGTGAATTGGCTTTTGTGAAGTCCAGATACTTTTTTACTAAACCCTTTTGAATACGAAATGCTTTACAAGTGTCTTTCTTTTTCTTGCCTTGCACAACCACTAGTTTTAAATTTTGGGCTTTTTCTGGTGGGATGATTACATTTCATAGAATTTCTGCAAGATTATTTTCTCCATTAGCTGTACGAGAAGAAATAGCACTGTAGTTTTTAAATGAGATAATTTGAACTTTCCGCGCACTTTACGTTCAACTTAATATTTTCTTTAATGATATTAAATATAAACAATAGCTAAAACATAATTTTATTAAATTTTAGGGGTTTTAATTTTTTTCTTCCTCTTTTTGGGGGTTTTAGTTGGTTAGGCAAGTATATTTTCAACTCTATGAACTGAGCTGAAAAGGAAAAATACCATCTCCCTTTGGAAAAAGAGATAACTGATTATTCCTCCTGCAAAGGCTGGGGCAACAGCAGAGAAAAACTGGACCCTTGTGGCTTAAAGTCATTGCGGCCTCAGGGGCAGGAGAAGCTGGGGACAACAGCTCTATCCCCACCATTTGCAGAGAGAGCAGTGAGCAAAGTCTCCCAAAATCTAGCAGTGTCTCCTACATTTCAGGTGCAAAGGAACAAATGCTCCCCCTAAAGGGATCCCTTTGGTTCAAAAAAAAATTTGGATGTATTTTGAGAACCTCTTAACAGCTAAAATTAAAATTAACAGGATAAGGGTTTGTCCTGTTATATGATTTCTAGCAGCTTTATAACAAGCCTCTTAGAAACTGTACATGAAAAAGACCCAGGCAGTCTACAAGTTAATTAAACTTTGCTCTAGATTCTAACTTAACAGAGAAATAAGCTGATAGATTTTTTCTAATTAAACATAATTTTCACATTTTACTTATGCAAACCACATTATCATATGTAAGCAGCTGAGACTTCTTCCTTAGCTCAAAATATTAAAATTTGAAGTGTAGCAGCGCTTTAACTTAGTAAGGCAAAATCCCAATCCAGTCATAGATTTATGTTAATAATTAAGAAATTCCAGGCATTTAACATAATTAGGAGTCCAATACAGCAAAAGCTTTAGTGTTTTAAGAATGTTTAGAAGGCAAGTGACTATGTTATTCTTCCATAAATAATTTAACACTACATCATGGGTTTTTTCCTAACATTATAATTTTCTAAATAAAAGAAAATAATTTGTAAGGATTTATATAGGGCATGTATATGATGCTAGTTTTATCAATCTGATTCAGCTTATTTAACACTTGTGCTATTATGTAGCTATGGCCATAAGAAAGTCTAACTAGCATTTTTTCTGCTGGGTTTTTTTCCACTTAATTATCTTGTACTTCAGTGCAGAGAAAAAGAAAGGTGTCTCCATAAAGCAGACATTGCAAATAGATTATGGGGAAGTAATGCAAAACCTCTTTATAGCCAGATTTTATTCAGTGCTAATCAAAAAGAGATTGTGTGGAAAGAGTGTTCTTTAATTCCCTATAACTAGTGGACTTAGTTTCATTCTGATTTTGGTGTAAATGGTAAGTTGTTGGCTTTTTTCCCATTGGAAAAAACAGGTGCAAATGAACAGAGAGAAATCAGCTGCCAGTAAAACTGGTATTTCGAAGAAGAGAAAAACCCAGTATGTTTAGTAGATCATCATGAGAATTCAGAGCTCTCCATTAGGCAGGTTCCACTAATCATCACCATTTGTAAAACTCTGAGCAGAAGTTCACCAGAAAGCAGATATTAGTGCCTTTGCCGGGCAGCTTTATCTTTGCACTCCTGACCTCAGGCTAGGCAAGTAATTGGAGGATGAACAGAAAAGCAGCAAGAAACTTTGGTTCACAATGAATGCCTCAAAGTTTTTCTCTTACAAGTGTGGCCTCAGCACATATTTGCATATCCCACCCTTTAGCAGAGTAACCCCACTCAGCTCCCGTCCTTAACAACTCCAGAGCCCGTGGCTTGAACCCTGCTGTCAGTGGGTAGTGCCTGCAGGGAGCTGAGCACGAGGACAGTGTGTTCTCCTCCACCTGCGTTGCTAAGCAGATGGGTTGCTTTATTTCCTACCAGTTGGCACAAAGAATTCTTGCAGCCTCTGGGTAAGGCAGCGTTCACTTTCAAGCTCGGCAATGCCTGCAGTATCCCCAGTTCTAGAGGAGGAAAGTAGGATCCACAATCAGTAATACCTGAGATGGGTGAACATGGCAACCAACCCTTATCTTGCTAAAATGAGTGCTGAAATAAACCTGGGGCTGCTAGATGGATGTGTTGCAGCTGGAGATACAGAGAGCTGCAGTAATTCGGGTAGATGGTGAACTGTGGGGCTTTTCAGTTCATCTCCACACATGGTAGGTAATTACTTCATTCCCAATCTTTGTTCAGATAGCCACTGTGGGAATCAATAGTGAGCCTAGCCCCCAGGTGAAGTGTGTTCACCTTTAAAACATATTTTAAACGCAGCGGCTGCAAAGTGCTTCAGTGCACAATAACATTTTCCCTGGGTGTCAAAATCAAGTGACTGAAAAGCAGGATAGGCATTGCCAAGGACAAAGGTAACGTTATATTACTTACATTTCTGGCATGTTGCCATTATTTCATTTGCAGCATTAAGAGGAGTAGAGCTATATCTCTGCATGTTTAAATGCAGAACACGTTGAAATGCAGGCTAAAGAGAGCTACTCTATGCTTGTTAAATATAACTGGGGTTTTGAAACATATTTATTGTGAAATGTGAGAGAACATTATTAAAAGTACCCATTTGTATGCCATGGGTAATTAACAATAATTATCTTCTTCGTGGTCAGTTGAAATATAGCTGACATAAAGAAGAAATTTCACACACATTTAAATTAAAAGTGAATTAAAACACATTTTGAAAATGACCCAGTCTGAAATATAGCTATATCTGTCAATAAATACCAAGCTTTGCCTAAGTTATCTAGGCTTAAGGAGATCCTACCTGTTCAATAAATGCTTGGTTTAATAACAATAGCTAAAAAACACAAACCCTAGAGTGTCATACTAGGGAAACACAGTTCTGCTGACCAAAAAACAGCATCTGTGAGACCTTCATGATGTAACCCAATTTTATTCTATTTGAGAAAGGGCCTCAGCAGTTTAAAAAAAAACCCAGTCATGGAACAAACCTAATGCATGACTCAGGAGTCTTCGTGAGAGCTTAATTCTCACTGTTTCACATAAATGCTGGCTCCTCTCATGCTTGGACAATGGTGCTTGGTATCAACAGTGGAGAGAGGTAGTTTTGTTCCCCTGCTAGGTCTTTGTGGTCCATGTTTCCAGCTTCCAAGCAAATTAATTAGGATAAAAAGGTTTTTTGCCACTTCATCTTCCAAGGTCTTGGGATTCGTCAGGTTGCTGAGACCTCCCATTCATGTGTCTGATCCAAGTATGCCGGTTTCTCCGGGTTCCATGAGGACAGGGAAACAGGAACTGACTTAGATACTGCCTTGGCCTTTACCCAGGGACATGGGTAGAGTGGTTGTTGTGATTCTGATGGGATACCAGCTAATTGCTCAAAGTCTACTGAATCTGAATTGGAGTTGTCAGAATCTGTCTCCTAGTGAGTGAAATTTTAAGTAGAATGTATTTTCTTTTATGTTTTAGCACCTTCTGAGTCAGGATGGTTCAGTAATGATATGTGGAAATGCTCAATTCTAAAAGATCTAAAACCAAAACTGATTTACTGAACTATCCATTTTCCCATCTCTGATTAAGGGAACACATCCAATTACATAAGTATATTATTAATGTTCATGTGTAGTGTAGTAGAATTAAAATTGCAATGCCTCCCAATCACAGTCTAAACCGTGCAGTAATCAAGCATGAATTTAGCAAGTTCATTTTTCCATTATGCTGTTTTCAACACAAAGTTACCATATTAGCATATGGTACCATAACATTGCAGCTCAAACTAGAAGAAAGAAATTCTTAACTGTGAGGGTGATGAAACATTGGCACAGGTTGCACGGGGAGGTTGTGGATGCCCCGTCCCTGGAAACATTTGAAGTCAGGCTGGGCTGGGCTGTGAACAACATGATCTGGTAGAAGATGTCCCTCCTCATTGCAAGGGGTTGGGACTATGGAGCTCACCTTTGAGATGCCATGATTCCTGCTTGGGACTGCACTTAACCTTAATCTGTTTTAAAATGGAAGATAACAGAATGTGATTGAAAGTCCCTAGATGGTAACATTTGCTGAAATGAGGAGTAGAAGCAGCATATTTAAAAAGCTTGCTATTTTAAACTTTTAATATTTCTAATTATCTCTCCCTCTTGACTCTTGCCCCAATAGATCATATTGAAACAGGAGTAACCTTGTGCCACTGTACTGAGTTCAAATCGACAGCACAGTGTCCAGGAGACCAACTCTGCTAAATTAAAGTTACTCTTTTAAGTATGTGCTGTTGTATTTAAACATCAAATTAGAGAGGAGAGAGAAAAGTGAGTTTGGGGTTTGTCTTTTTTCTCTGTGTTTCTGTGTGGCAAAGAAAAATCCTTTGTAAAATGATGCACTGAAAATAGCAAAAATTCTTAAAAGGTTTGTCTTTGGAAAAAAACAAATAGTATCCTTTGCAGTGTGCCAAGGTTTAAAAGCAATTATTTCTCATTATATAACTTCCTTTTTTTCCCTATTGTTCATAACTCGATCCACCTTCTTTTTTACTTCAGTGATTTAGTTAAAAATAGGCAAAACTGTGCAAATAATCCATCCTCTGTCTGTCATTCATGCTTTTATGGTATGCATTGCATCGGTAATTTCAGATGCTGTAAAATTTTTGGGTTTAGCTAAGATTAACTACACTTCAAAATACTTTCAATGCTAATAATACAGACTGTCCTTACATAAGCAATCTCCTCATTTGTGAGAGTTGGTGGTTTTTTTGCAATTTTGTGGTAATAAAGTCTGTTTTCCTCTGAATCACTTGCACTTGCATTATGCCACCACTGAAGAGTATTTTCCTTAGCAGCAACCACACACAAAGGAGAGGTATGGTCATAATTCAGAAGAGATACCTGTATAAGAGGCAAGAAATATTACCCCCAAATAAAATCTTTGGCTATAATCCAGTGCAAAGCAAAGCCTGCAATGCTTTATTTAAAAGGAAAAAGAAAAAAATCAAATAAACAAACAAAAAGAAAAAAACCCTAAACATTAAAAGAATTATAGTTTTATTTAATGGACTAAATTCACTCTACTGAAAAGAAAACCCCACCAAAATCTCTGTTTTTACTTCTACATTGTGCTACTAGACCATGACTGTTCCCTTGGAGTTTCTTGTCTATGTCACTTGCTAATGTTGGTTTAAAAAAACCCAAACACAGGCAGGTGCTAAACTATTAAATACTAAGTGAAGACATGCCAGATTGCATAACTAATGGCAATATAAATTGAAAATAATAAGTTAGGAAATGTAATTTTATATTTTAAGCCTTTGAAAAAGCAGACTTTGACTTACTAAACACTAATGAGTACTTATGGACTCATATATTGTTCAGTATTTTTACAACCATGAATATGCATCATGAACTACATAGAAGATCTTATGAGTATTTTATTGGAAAAGAGTAGCTAGACATTAAAACTTCTGTATATAAAAAGAAATATTTTTTTTTACCTTTTCCTTATCATTAAACCCACAGTAATGTCCCATATTTTTATAGAATAAGGCGAAACAGTTCAAGCAACACAAAAACTGTCTGCAGTTTTTCATATGATTTTCTGAAATTAACTTTTCAAGGTTTTAAAGTTGTTTGGGTTGGCTTGTCTGTTTTCAGAGGAAGCAGGCAGGACTGTCCTGCTCCTGAGATGTGATGGCAATTGTTCTCCACTCTGACTGTGAGCCCAAACCATCTTCACTGTGGCAGTGGGATCTCCTCCCATTCCTGGGTCACTGGAGCAGCTGCTGCCTGAACCCCCTCTAGGACCTGTAACTCTGAACATATCATGCCTTATCTGACCTTTTTAAAATTAATCCTTCTATGTCAGATGTCTCTAGTAGTCGTGCTGTACTTGGAGATACTCTGGTAAGGGCTGGAGATGCTCACCAAATTATGAACTGGAACTCCAAGCTCCTGCAGGAAAGCCATGAGCCCAAAATAGATAAAGCGTGATTTTTATTCCACACCAGCTGCTACTAAGAATTATATTGTAGAGGAAAAAAAGATGGGGGAAGCAGCATAAATGGGTACTCCCCATTTGCTCCATCAGTAACCAAGAATTCTTGCATTTACTGCAAGGACAAGTGGAATTTAGTAGTTGGAAATAAGCAGCTGTACGAGTGGCAAAGTAGGACATGGTTGCCATTGATTCTTATTGTGAGGTAGTGGTGATGTAGAAAATGCCTAGGTGTGGTTTTGGGGTTGGTTTTTATTTCTTTAGAGGAAATTTTGACAAATAGGAAAAGACCAGAAAACCTAAGAGTTTAGGGATTTTTTATATCTTCCAAGAAGATCCCAAAATTTTCATTAGGTTCTGTCATTTCTTCAAAAATGTTTGTTTGCTTGAAATTACTTTTACGCAACTGATGCAAATTACAGAAAGAATAATTTTTAATAAGTTTCTGTGAAATCAGTGTAACACAGTGAATCTTGTGCCTCAACTTCTCAGCAGGTCTGAAAAACTCTTCTCTGACTTCAAGTAATAGGATCCAGTATAATTTATATCAGTGAAAACAGGCAGATTTATACCATTCAGAAAAACCTGTGATCCTGAAATAGAGATCAAATAGGTGTATGATATATAACTGATAACTGGAGCAATGTAAATTCTCAGTACATGGTTGTGACAGTGGATTGTTTTAGCTTTCTCAGTAAACTCTTGTGGGGTTTTATTTTAAGATCATATTAGCACTTCTAATAGTTTCTGAAGGAACAAATGATGAAGTAAGTAATGTTTGGGTTTTGACCCGCTATGTCAGAGACTATCAAGAAAGAATTATGTCTAAATTTGGCCATGATTAATGAATAAAAAATGATAAAGGAGGTAGTAGGATCAGTCACCACAAAGACAACAGTTAAGGTATTGTCTCAAATGCATAGGCCTGAATACCTGAACAAGAATTTATAAATTCAGGCAAGATAGCCTATCAATGTCTCTTTAATTTATTTTGTTACATGATTTTGTATGTGTTTGTTAGCATTATCTGGACATGTTGTGGTGAGTTTTCAAGCTCTGCTTAACAATGAATTGATGATTTTTTATTAATCATTCCAGAAAACAAGAACCCCAATCCCCAAGTACAGGAATTACATGGGGAATGAGAATTATTAAATTATTTGCTCCTACTTTTGTGTTTTTCATTGCAGGATTACTATTTGTCAGAGCTACATAAAGAAAATTATAGAAAAGTTGAGTTTGTAGACACTCATGAATGTTCATTTGAAAACTGATGTGTGGGCTTTGGTATAGGGATACCAAAACCTTAATTCACACATTTCTTCAGTCCTGATGGGTGCAGACAAAACCTGACTCATCAGACTGAAATACTGGCACTGTAGGAAAACACAATTTATCCACTTGAGTGTGTACTGGGTAGTTTTGCTGCTGTAAATCCCTTTGTCCTATGGGATTACCCTAATAGAAATGGAATAATCTTTCCTCCTTGAATATGAAAACTGCAAAACCTGTCACCAGAACGGACTGATAATATGATTTCCTGAAGAATTCATTGCAGAATAGGTGGAGAAATATATCTATATATGCTCTAACTACAAGTAAGGAAGCTGTTTTTCAGCAAGATAAACCACAGGTTCTCCTGTGACATGGTATCTGTATAGAAATCACATGTTGGTTTAAGTTTGATAGAGCCTGTCCAGGAAGTTAGGTTGTTTAGTGCCTTTAAATGCCCTTTAGAGGTTAATTACTGTACTGAATAGAAGCTTGTAGAAGTTTTATCATTTGACCTTTTTTCCCTGTTTCTTGCTCTACGCCCAGCCTCCAACCCCCCCACCGCCCAAAAAAAAAGATGAAGTTTTTTACTACTTTGAAGAGATTTGACAAGAGATAAAAAGTCTGCAGGATAATTAAATTTTCACGCACTTAAAAAAAAAAAAAAAGAAAAGATAACAATCAAGGAGGAAAGTGAGTTTTAAATATTCACTTTGGATTCTTTTTGGTTGTTTTTTTGGGTGGTTTTGTTTGTTTTTTTTTTTTTTTTCCAAACAGGGTGGTCTGCAAATAGCTGCTCAAATTCTGCACGGGAGAAGAGTATATACATGTAAAGGTCATAGAAAGCCTTAGGATAGTTCAGGTAAGTAGTCAAACAGCTAGGAGACAGGCCTGTAGGAATCAGGAACTCAGGTGCTCAAAAAGCTGCTTGTTATCCACTTTTCATTGTTTAAGCCCAAGAATGGGCTTCTCAAGCAGATGCTGCGTCGCTTCAGGGTTTCACCGGGTCTGTGACAATGTCAAGCACATTTTAATGTTGTGCTGGGTTAACTGTTCTGCTCATGCAGCCCTCCTGCTGAGCAGCCCTTGTTCAGATGTGCTTCTGAAATTGTGGTATGTTTTCAGCTGTGAAGAAAACCCACGGGTCTCAGGGGAGGTTACTATGGATTTTGTAACATTGCATTTCCTCACTTTATGGACAGGCTTCATTCTGGCAATAATTCCAATTTGGTTTTTAAAAATAATTACTGAATTTCACCTTTCTTTTTTAACTTTCTGCAAGTATCCGGGACATGTATGTATTAAAAATTAAGATCAAAATTAATTTCATTGCTTTTTTTTCATAGGGGAAGATATTTCGGGATTCATTTTGAGCAGCTCCAGGATAAAAACAAGTTAGTAGCTCAGACTTTTCCCTTTTCACTCTTCTTGCAAAGGCATCTGCAAGAATCTTAATGATAATCTCACCAATATCTATATCTGGCCTGTTCTTTCATGGGTGATAATTACAGAAGTAATGGAAAAGAAATAGTAGAAACAGATGAACAGGCATCAACTTGGATGGCACTGCTGGCAAAGTAGCAAGGCAATTTTCAGAATCTGAAGAGAAAAGTGCATCTACTTAATGAGGGCCAGAACTATGCAGAGCCAATTAAGTGAAGATGAGCACAAAAGAAGAAGGTAATAGTGAATTTACAGAGATTCCCTGCATGTTTTGGGGCTTGCTCCTTGCTTTTTTTTTTGCTTGCTTTTTTTTTCTGAGTACATCCTCCATAGCCCTTGGCAAGTGTAAGCAGGGATTTGCTGTGTAATGAATAAGATTACTGAGTGCCCACGGTGTGCTGGGGGCTGTGCAGTCAGCCCAGTAAATATGGGATCTGTTTGCAGGCATGTAAAGCAAAACACTGGGCATGGGGGACACTAACCTGTTTTTAGTGTTCCTCAGGCTTTGCGTACATTTCCTACCAAATGAATCAGAGATTTCTGTTCCAGCAGCCTGCACAGCCAGGGACAGGCAACATATTCTGTGCAGAACAACTTGGAGAATCTCAGCTCCTGGTTTGTGACCTACTTGTATTTAAAATGAGACTCAGATGGATGTGCTTTCCCCACGTATACCTATGCTATGAAGAGATACTCTCAAATTTAACTTCTCTAAATGTCATGCAAATTCAGTGCGTTTTAACTTTCGCAGTCTGGAATAGAAGTGCTATGCTTTAAACACACATTTTGCATAACAATATTAAGTTCCATATATTATCTTAAAATGCAAAATGTATAAATCTACATGGCTGCAAGAGCATAAGCAGAGCATATTACTCTGTGAAAATGGAAGCATAGTCCCAGCAGCGTGCAGCATCTGTATATTAATCAAGCCCACCGATAGCTTTGTTTCAGGAAAAAGATGTTCAAATTAAATTTTTTTTTGCTTTAATTTATGAAGTACGAGGATATATTAAGCAGTAACACACTCCGAGAGAGAGTATTTAACACGTGAAGAGGTTCACATTTTTATCCTACTAGGCTAAAAGAAAAGCCATAAAATTTTCAAATTTATAATGCTGCAGCAGAGATAAACTCCCGAAATCATAATTTAGCTGTTTCTCTGTCAGTCAAAAAAAGCAGTTACAGTTCAGTAATCAGATCTTTGTTATTAATTTTTCCCTCTAAAAAAATGAAAACCTCAAAGTTTTCTTCACTGAGCAGACAAATTTCCATTAGTGCAAAGAAAGACTCAGAGGACAGAGAGATGTACTGACTGTGCAACATCTTCTCATGCCTCTATCCAGTGTGGAATTGGGCAGGGCCAGAGGAGGCTCCTCAGTGGTGCTGAGAAAAGCAGCAAAGCAATTATTTTATTAAAGGAAGAACTATTCTTCACCTCACCTTTGTCCCCTTCCCTCCCCACTGCCTCCAAAGGCAATAGGATTTGCCAAAGAACATGATGGCTGCTGCCATAAATGTGTAAGTGAAGAGATGTGGGGTTGTTCAGCCTGGAAAAACTGGCCTTCCTGTACCTAAAGGGGTCCTACAAAAATGCGGGAGAGGAACTTTTCACAGGGGCATGTAGTGGTAGAACAGGGTGGTTGGCTTTAAAAAGAAAGAGGGTAGATTTAGATTAGATAGTAGGAGGAAATTCTTTACTGTGATGGTGGTGAGAGACCAGCACAGGCTGTCCAGAGATGTTGTGGGTGCTCCATCTCTGGAAGTGTTCAAGGCCAGGATGGATTTGGCTCTGAGCAGCCTGATCTAATTAAAGATGTTCCTATCCATGGAAGGCTGCCTGGAGCTAAGTGGTATTTGTGGTCCTATCCAACCCAAACCATTTCATGAATATCATTAATGATTACTCTTTTGACATGTTCATAGTTCAAGATTTTTCAAATATATTTAAGCTTTTTATTCACAGAAATGGTTCTCAGTAGTGTTTTCTGCATCATCTGTTGAAAGCCATGGGACTTGCCTTAGTATGGGTCCATTAAATGTAGACAATTCACCTCTGTGCTTAACTGCATGTTTGGGTGCCTAAACACTTCTGAGAATATAATTTTAAATTACTTGTCTGCAATAACAGAAGAGCTTATGACAGACTGCCATCATTTACCCATACTCACAAACATAATCTGTTCCCTACCCACCAGAACATCCTTTAAAATGTACTGAATAAATCACCTCTGCCTAAATAATTACATGTTCAGGTTGTAAACCATTAAGGTTCATTGATTTATTACAAAGCTTTAGAATATGATGCTCTGGTTTGGTAAACATTCCCAGGTGTATCAAGAAGCCATACACCTGGCAGAGAAACAAGGCAGAGAAATGGTATTTCTATGGTTTTATCTTTTTCACCAGATTCTGCAAAGTCTATGCCCACGTGAATAATGATGTCCTATTCCTCACAAAATATTTAAGCGTGTTGTTTTCCCTAATTGAAGGAAGCATAAAAAGACAAAATTGTTTCTACCGGTACTTTGATAATAATAGAGGGAAAAGCTGAAGTGACTGCACTCTGCTCTCTTAGGTAGAGCCACATGGTGCCATAAATAGTTAAATGTTTATTCAACCAAATGGCAAAACCTTGTGTTAAAAGCTCATGGATTTTCCAGTTCACTGTACAGATTCTTCTCACAGAAAAATGATTTAGTCCCTACTGGCTTTTTAAAGCTGTTGTCACTGCCATAAATGGCTTGACTATATTCAAAGTTAATTTATGTCTTTCATGTGTGAATACTATCTTTTAAGAAGGAGAAGGGGGAAATAAAAACATGATTTTTTTTTTAATACTTGGTTAATTAACTTGACGTTTTAGACTCTATAGCACATCAGTAATATGATATAATTTAATGTTAGTGTGTTCTGTCACCTATTGACTGATTCTGGGGGAGAATTTTTGGCATGTATTTGTTGGAAATTAGCTCTTTTTATTTGTTGACTTGCACTGTGCATGAAACTGTTTTTTGACATGGCCTCTTAATTGTTCTCTATGTGATAGAGCGCTTGTTGCTACCCATCAGACTGAACAGCCTGGTTACTGCTTCCACGTGATAATAAGAATGACGTAAACCTTACAAAAGGGGAAAGGAGGACTTCTGTCTTCTCTGTGATCACTCAGAAAAGTAATTTCTAACAAGATTGATTGAAAGGACTGTTTGATAACACCTTTTTGGGTGTTCCTCCCACACTGCATCTGTTCTGGGTATCATTGCATGTATCAGGATCCAGACCAACAATTTGTATAGCCCTATTTTTAGTTTTATGGCTGATACTCCAAACTAACATGGACTAATATAATCTTAGATCAGTAAACTCTGACCTAAATATCTGGTAAATCAAATTTATATTTCCCTGCTTCCTGAGGATGACACAATAAGTTAGAAACTGAACTAAAGCTCTTTTGACTTTACTATTGACGTGGGTTTTAATTTTGAAACTAGGCAGAAACACTAATTAAGTGTAACAGTTTCATTCGCTGACTTTACTCTCTGTGAGGTAAGAAGTTAGGAGTGGGCAAAAAGCAGGCTCAACACTTTAAAGAATATAAACAGGTTTATTACTAACAGAATTAAAGGTAAAAGAAAATAAAATGAACTTAAAACAAAACCCCCAC